>APFE031123788.1:68991-107072 GCA_000404065.3 Pinus taeda | reverse complement strand
ATACTGTCTACACCAAGAAAGAGGGAAAGTCTCTTATCATTCTTGTTCTTTATGTTGTTGATCTTATCCTCACTGGTAGTGATCCCAACCTTATTAACCATGTGAAGTCCAACCTTAAAAAGAAGTTTGAAATGACAGACTTAGGATATTTACATTATTTCCTCGGTCTTCAATTCTTGCAGTCCAAGGAAGGTATTTTCCTCTCCTAATCCAAGTATGCCTGTGATCTTCTACGATTTTTTCACATGGAAGATTGTAAGCCAGCTCCTTCTCCCTTTCAGTTTGGAGTCAAACTTTCAGTTACTTGTACTTCCCTTGAAGTTGATGCTACCTTATATCGTCAACTTGTAGGAAAACTTTTGTATTTAACCCATACTCGTCCTGATCTTTCCTTTGCTGTTGGCCTTGTTTCTCGGTTTATGCAAACCCCATGTGAAAGTCATTGGAAAGCAGCCAAATGAATACTTCATTATGTTCGCGGTACAGTTCATTTTGGCATTCATTACAGTGCTGAAGCATCTCCTCTATTGGTTGGTTTCACTGATTCCGATTGGGGTGGTGACCCTGATGATCGGAAGTCTACTGCTGGTTATGTGTTCACTCTTGGTTCAGGACCTATTACATGGGCTTGCAAGAAACAAGCTGCCATTTCTCCTTCTTCAATAGAAGAAGAGTATCGTGGTGCCATAGAGGCTAGTAAGGAAGCCTTGTCGGTTCATCAGATCCTATAAGAGTTTGGTTTTCAGCAGCAACATCCAACTACACTTTGGTGTGATAATCAAAGTGCCATTCAACTTTGCAAAGATCCAGTTCAACATTAGCGCAGCAAACACATTGAACTACACATGCACTTCATCAGAAAGCTCATTCATGACAATGTTCTTGAAGTGCAATATTGTTCAACAGATGATCAAGTTGCAGACATCTTCAAAAAGGCTCTTGCAGAGGCGAAGTTCACTAAACTTCGATTTATGGTTGGAGTTTAGGAAGTTGTCACTAAGGGGGGATAGGCTCTAGTGCCTCCTTATTTCTCCTATTGTGTCATATTTGTAAATCCTTCAATCCTATCCCAAGTTGTTCTTAAGGGGGGATGTTAGGATATTCCGACACATAGGAAAAGTTAAGTTCAACTTGGTCTAGTATAGAGTTAGGTTAGCGTTAGGTAAAGTGTGTTTCTTTAACATGTACATTTGTAACTTACAATCCGACGGTCACGATATGTAGTGATCCGACGGTTCATTCTCTCCTCGGTATTACCGACACTTGATCCATGGCTTGACACCCGATTGGTCCATCAATTCTATTTAAAGCGCATGGAGGGTCATTTGTAGGTTCACCATGCATGAGAGAAGCTTATGTAAATTTTCATTCTTTTATTAAAAAATTGCCTGTAGTAGCCACGTTGGCACATGCTGTGGACTATTTCCCTCTTTGAGGGTTTTAACCACGTCAAAATACTTGTGTATTGATCTGTGATCTGTTTGTGAGCGATGTCCTTTTGGTGTTCTTTCTGAGGAACTTACCTTGTATATTCCTACACAGATTAATGGCTATAAGCTATCGAGCAGGTTAGTGGGTCCGGGAGAAAGTCAGCGAACTAGAAATCTTTTGGATAATGTATCTATTTCCCTCTTAAGTATGCCTAATGGTTTAGCACCAGAGGTAGTTAAAACAATTTCCGAAATACCGCCCTCAATGGGCGCCCTCAAAACCCGAAGTGGTTTCCTTGAAAAGTCAGCGATGCCACCTAGCAATCAACAAGTGACACCTGGAGGAAAGAGAATACCACTCACATTAGGTGGTTATCCTGTCTTCTACTTCTCCACCCAATATGGTTCTCAACCGTTGGATCAGGAACCGACAGATCTATAGTTAAGGTTCAACGAGCATGTTGGTGGGTCCGAGTTAACCTCAACAGACCCGAAATTTCTTGGTTACAATCTCTATTCCCATCTTTATGTCTGTCAAATGTTTTGTCGGGGCACCAATTTTCGTACGAGTACTAAGGGATAATTTAAATCTTCCCTTTGTTAGAGGAATTGCTTCCTCTTAACACTTGTTGTAACTTATGTAACATATTTTCAGTCCCAAGTTAATAAAAGGTCTGACTCTTGCTTTAGCAAAAAAATGATATGTCCCCTACATTCGTGAAGACAAATCCAACATACAATTTTTCATCAGTAGCCTATGCCCATTCATGAAAGAAATGTTGGAATTTTATAGTTCGAAGTAAATGGATGAAGCCATTCGAAAAGCCCGAATTGGTTATCAACAAATGAAGTAGAAAGTGGAAATTTCCAAAGGGTGGTTAAACAAAACATGGTAAAAAAAAAAATTGAACAACAGAAATGAAAAAATTGTTGGAGTTTAGAATGCACACAAGAAACTTTCAAATGGGCCTACAAATAAGAATCAACAAAAGTTTAGATCTCAAAACGAAAATAGCCAAACTGAGTCATCTAGTAATCTAGAGCCTATCAAATCACATAAACCCACCTTGTAGTGTTGGGATTGTGGGGAACCCTACTACTGTAAAAATTTCCCTCATCATACGACAATATAATGAGCTGCAAATATTCAAGAAACCTCTATAATCGGTGAGGTGGAAAGAAACATATGAGGGATCAATGCTTATATGGAGGATCACCAAATTGATTATCAACCCACGATAGTGGAGTCTAAAGGTAAAATAACTAACCATCTTGTCTCTATTTTAATAGACATGGGTGCAAGCCTGAGTTACGTCTATACGAAAATAATCAAATTATGTTATTTACAAAGTGCTAAATTTAAAAATATGTGGCTAGTAAAACTAGTTGCTATGGCTAATGGAAGGGTGAAAAGTAAGGAAAAAGGTTGTCCTATTGAAATAGTTGAACATAATATTAAGGAAAACTTAAATATATTACCTTTAAGGTCCTATGATATGTTAATAGGTATGGATTGACTAGAAGAGCATTGGACCCTAGTAAATTGCAAGGACAAAACCATCAGTTTTCTTACTGATGAGGGTGTTAGAAGAGAGATTTGGGGTATTAAAACAGACATTAATCTACACCCTATTATAGGCCATTTTTTCACATTTATTCAATATGCTCATTAACTGGATCAATCAACAACATTTTACCCCTTGTCATCAATCTTGGACAAATCCCTAAGCATGATTTTCCCCAATCCTTGAATTTTTGCCTTTAATTGCCTCATTTCAGTGATTTTAAGGCCCAATGCACCCTGTTGCCTTAGGGGACTTCATTCATCAGTATGTTGACATTATCTAGACTTGTTTTGGTCAATGATCACCAATAGGTTTCCCTTGGCTGGGGGTGTTCTCATTTTATAAATTCGAGAAAAATAAAAATAATATGTAAGTGTCCTCTTCCAAAAGCTTTGAGAGGTTGTTCTAACCATTTACCTTGGATGAAGGTCTCAAATCCTATTGTATCCTACCTTAGATATTTCACTACTTATACATTGATCTCATCCTCCAATCAAGAGTGGATCTCAAGCCTAGATTGGTAAATGGATAAGAATTCCTAAACTACCATCCTCTTCTATATATTTATTTCCATCCACAAGCTATGGGTTGGCTTTTGGAGATGGATTCTACACTTATGTTGTTGTTGCGAGATTCAATATTCCATGCATTAGGGTGACATAGAGATACACTTTGTGACAAGGAAGGACAAGTCAATTTGGAGTAGCTCTTTTACAAAATTAAATCTATATTTTGTTGTAACTCTCTCCATTTCTATTAATATAAGGAGTACATTGTTTTCCCATATATGATGTTATGGTTTCATGTATTTAAATACCATGTTTATCTATTGAATTAAGTGATTCGATTACGTTACATATATGTCGTAGATATTTGGATTGTGTTGTCTTATTGTACATGGTCTAATTATGGCAATCCAATCTAGTATTGGAATGTAAAATCCAAGAGGGGAGAGAAGATTGTGACAGATTCTAGGTAGGCTTCATCCCATTGTCCATTAAATTTATGGAAGACATTATAATTCTTGCTTTCTATTGTTCTAGGTCATTCCACTAGGCCTAGGGCAGACACTTTTGTTCGAGTTGTAGATTTCATATAACAAATTAGTGACCATTCTAGTGATGATTGTATTCCTTTGGTTTTTCCCTTGTCCTTAGTGATTTTTTTATCTCTTCTTTAGACCTTCATTGTCTTACTCATTCAAGAATATACATAGGAATACCTTTCATCAAGTTTTAACTACAATTTTTGTGTGAGAACCTTTCATCCCATGATCAGTGCTCACTCTAGTGTAGTGATAGAGAATTGCAACACTCCTAAGCCTTCTTTATTCCTGCTTTGCAGAGCAATGATTTCCCTTTATCACATTTTTTAGACCCTTTTCTTGTACAAATTTTCTTTTTCTAAATTTTCTCTATCCAACTTTCTTACAATTTGTCTTCCTTGAGTCCTTCAGTGTCTTGTGGTCTCTCATAAGCTTCCAGTTGTTTTTCTTTTGGTTTTAAATACCTTTGATAAGGATTTGTTTATATTTTCCTTTGTTCTTATCATTAGGTCATTAGCGAATTGATTTGGTTGCTCATTGAGTGCTTGAATGAATTTGTGTTTTAGTCATCATTCTGAAAAATTTCCTTTATCAGTGATTAGACATGCATCTTCATTTTCATCAGATTTGAAAATTAAGTCGAATTGAAAAGAAAATTATCTTTGGATTGGAATATAGGGTTTTTTATCTGCATCAGTATTCGAACAATTGCACTAAAATGGAATTACACTTAACATATTGTTTGTTGCATTTTTTTATGTTGGATACTCTTTGTCTCTTCCCTCCTTTAGATAGATTTTCATTAAAAGTGAAAGATTTCACTTCTTCATGCTACCTTGCATCTTTGGGAATTCAATTGAAACTCACTATGAGCCCAAAAAAATGAAACTTAATTGAAGATAAACATTAAAATTACTGAATCAACGTAATGAGCATTTGTAACAATAATGCAAACACTTAGAGGTATAGGCTAGAGACATGTTCTGACATCATTAAATGTAGTAGTTGTCATTATTTTCTAGTGTTGTATCTCGGGAGTGATATCTCATTCCATGTACATAAGTGTATTGGATCTTTCTCTACGTACCTTCGAGTATATTAGATGGCACTCCACGCATGAAAGATATATGGGAAAAATCTCATTGAATGGTTACACATTAGACATAACTAGTATAGACTACATTTCTAGATACCATCGATTATATTTTGGAATTCCACCATAGGTTTCTATCCTTTCCATAGGTAATTGAGTCTGTCGCCTTGTATGCCATGATACAATGAACACAACATTCAAATATATTTCTATCATGTATGTTAAGTTGTATATTGCATTTCATGGTTGCTTGGTAAGCTTTTATGCCCAATTTACCCTTTTGTTGATCTATTTTTGTGTTAATTATTAAAATTTATTAATCCAACGTCGAAGAACAAACACCTATCCCTCATCATCCACGTAGAATGCAAAATAAGCATCCTCTTCCACCCGAGCATAACAAGATGAAAACTACCGAATCATGAACATCGAGAACTACTTCTGGTCCTCTTCTTGGAATTCATGCACAAAAAGCATCCTTCCCTTTGAGCTCTAATCCCTAGATAACATCTTCTCTTCTCAATGAATCTAACACAATCAAAATAAAAGTACTTGAACCCTTATTACCCAAGGTTATTGAACCTGAAATTACTAAATCAAATGCCTAATTACCTAAGGTTACCTCGGCCATATTTACATGTTACTTCAGGACCTTCCCCTTATCTTCCTTTGTCTCAAACAAAACCTCCAACTATATATCCTTGACCCAACGATGAACCACTTCCATGTGGTCTTGTGAGTATTGAAGAGATCTCACAGGAAGAACTTCGTCCCTCTTATCTTGTCCATTTGATAGGGCTTCATATTTATCATACTTACCCTCTTCCTCCTTTTTAAAATCCATGTCAACCTATGCTAGATTTCATTCCTTTCCATTCACCCTTAAGTTTTTCGCAGCAATCATCATTGAGATAACTAACCATGACTGAACCTCTATGGTTTCCCAACCTACTACTTTGGTTGAGAAAATCATTGTTGCTTCCTCATCCATGTTTGTGACATCATCAAAGACATATCTGTATGGTGGCCCATTTGTCCCACCTCGTTATCAATCATTGTATGGTACCTTCTCTAGTGCAACATCGAGTACCTGAACCTCTCCCATGACATCTATTTATGCAATTTCATCAGATACTTCCCTAATGAGAACTATACATTATATTTCTTCTCCTCCACCTACACCTATAATCGAACAACAGGATAGTCCTTATATTAGTGAACATCAACAACCCAGTTCTCCTTATATTGGGTACCCTTCAACTAGTGTCTAGTTGCCTCCATCATCCCATCCTCCTTTGGAAGGTGGGAAACCTGTAGTTGATATGCCACTAATTTTTACTACGCCTTATTTGAATCCTCCTTACTCTAGTTTGAATGCTAATGTTTGGAAACCTACCTTTCTAGTCCAACCTATTTCTATTATGAGTACATCCATACATCCTCAATCTATACCATCTACATCCCAAATTCCTACCTATCATTCTATGCCTCAACAAGCTAAAATTAATGTGAGCCAACCTTTACATGGTGTCACTATGACTCAATCCATTCCAATGGTATCTAGTACTTCCCAACTCTCACATACTTAGTCTCTACAAGGTGCCTCACAGTCTCAATTGCTTGGGTAATTTATTCCTCAAATCCGAATAGGACGGATTGCATATGGTATGGCACAACATCCATTGACTCCACCCTATGTTGGAATGATGTAAAATCCCATGGTAAAATAGTATCAACCTTTTCAAGGTATCCCTCAAGTGCCTTATCAAGGCCAACAAGTCCAAACCCAGCCACTCCAACATTTACATGGTTATTCTAGATTTGGATAAAAAGGATATTCATATATTGGTTATTAGAATCCTCCCTATACTGATGCTTAGGTTCCTCTTTATCAAAATTGTCCTTATTATGGAGCCCATATTCTTATTTCCTAGGTTATTTGATCCTATCCATTCTATCCTACTCTAGATTTTAATAGGAAATTACCTTTTGTGGCAACTCTTGGACTTGACTCAACTCACAAGTGATCCTATTGCTCATTCTCCTTGGTGGTCGATAATTCCTATCAAATTTCCTTATGATATCCCAAAATTCAATGGGAATCCTAGAGAATACCCATCCACTCATGTGATGACTTATCATCTATGGTGTTCTTCGAACTCCCTGAATGATGACTCCATTCAATTACTTCTCTTCTAGTGTACACTTACAAGTTCTACATCTAAATGGTATATTGAATTATCTAGAGCTTCATTCAATCATTTCAGCTCCTTAGCCACTATATTCCTAACATATCTCCATTTTCCCATACGATATGAGACTAGAACAAAACTTTTGACTAACTTTAAGTAGAATACTTTTACTCACATTTCCGATCATATTCATGAGTGGTGACATCTTTGTCGATTGGTTAAAACTTATGTTCCTAATTAATTGTCAGCATAATGCTTCATTAAATCTTTATTACCATCAATCATAGAAGGTGTAGCCTAGGGTGGATTTGTGACTGAAGAGAAAGTGATTTCTCATGTCCAGTATTTGGATCTCATTTATACCCAATATGGCACGGTTTATGATAAAATATAGAACACTCTTATACCTTATAACATTGTGCCTTAGCCTCCTGGTTAAGAATAACATGTCAATGATGGCATGATTCGTTCTTCCAGTTCATATTTTGAGAGTGTTAGTGCCTAAATCTACCTCAGGCTGAAGGAAGGTAGGTCTAGGGTAACATGAAACCACGCTTAACTTGGTAGCTAACCCTACCAAGTTGGGAGAGGGCTCTCTCCTTGTCAATCTCAATCAAAATATTGGCAACTAGGGCTTGAGATGATTGAAATGAACGTTGATTTTAGGATAGGTATATTAGGTTAGAGTATTTTGTTTGATTTTGATGTTTGGTTGCTGGATCAAATGAAGAAGGCAGCTTTGGGTCCGGGAAATCAACTCAGATTTGTAGGATGTTCTGTGGGGCGAGGTAGGTAGGTGTTTTGGCACTTTGAATTGAGTGTAATGGTAAGTCTGAGACTAGTGAGGAGTTGGAGAGGGCATGCAAGGTTCATGATTCCTCTTCAAATAGCAGAAAATAGTAAATCCTAAATGTAACCTCAAGGCAGAGCACTGAATATCAATGGATTACACCCATTTATCTTGATTCATTTAGTTATGGAGAAAAAGATAGATGTTGACACATATACAAATAAGAGAAACTAAATAACAAAGGAAGAAACAATGCCAAGACACATTACCACAAGAATCCCACAAACTGTTGCAAACCCTAGTTCATTTCCTTGCCAAACTGCAGAAGTGATTTACAATGAAGCTCAAAGCATCCACAAGAGTCCAACATTTACAAATGACTAATAAAGTACATAATATAGGAATCAAACCACCTATGCTAGCCATCAGGGATCGAATCCATGAGAAGAGGGGTGGTTTCAACCATATCTAAACTAAGAAAAAGAATATAGGCAGTGAAACAACTTGCCTCTAAAACCATGGAAACTGATTTATTCAACCTCAAACCAACTCTAACTAATGTATCTACCCCCTCAAGTCATTTTCATCAAATTTACATCATATTAAATCATTTACAGTAAAACATTTACCAGGGAGAAGAGAAAAAGTCAACTGGTAGTCAAACTGGGCGAAATTCTGAGTTCTAGGAAAAATTGGCAAAAGTTTGCCTAATGCGCATCGCCCTAAGCCTCATGCGCAGTGCCATTTCAAGGTTGATTTTGGAGGCCTTCCTCTTGACCAAATCAAGCCCAAGATAGCTCGTTAGAAAGCCCTACCTGTCTAGTTTCTGGAACACTTTGAATTTTCTGATTTGGGGTTGATTTACCCATCCAACAATCATTTCTCCCAAGACTGGTTCCTATGGGTATAGAAAGTGGCAAAGAGGGCATTTTTTAGGTGTTTTTTTCCCTTTAGGTGTGTTATGATCCTATACCAATAGGTGTCATATTTCATGATTGGCATTTTTGAGCTCTATAATATGTTCATAACTTCCCTGGTTGCAAAGGTTTTCCATATTCTCAAGAAATCAAAAAATGTAAAAAATGTAAAGTGGGTATACCCTAAAAGAAAAATCAAAGGGCAAAAAGAATAAAAAGGTAAGAAAAAAAGTGAAAGAAATGAACCCCAAACAAAGGACCATGAAAGTGTGCAAGTCAAAAATGCCACTATTATTCTATTTTTTCAATGATCTGTTGGTGTGCAACTAAGTTGACTTATGCCACCATTGATGAATGGCCAAACAACTCAATCTTGGCTAGTTCATGTCTGAATTTACTTTTTTTAGAGATAGAGAATACAATCTATCCAAACTATTCAATCTTGGAAGATAAATAGATAGGTAGAGAACAAAGGAGCTCAACAATTAAATCTGAGCCCTTGGGTGTTACAAGTGTAGATTTAGCTAGAACTGCAATGAAAAGAAAAAGAAGATGACAAGGGCTTGCCAGTTCAAGTGCAGCCAAAGAAAGAAGAAAACTTGCTAGGCAAAGCAAGTTGGGTAGGTAAATGATGTTGCAGAAGCATTCCTGTGATTGATTTTGTTTCCAAAAGGTGTGAATCTTATCCCTATCACAAATGCATGACAAAATCAAGCAAGGCAGAGTCATGACTAACTAATTCCCCTTCATCCTTCTTTCCAAAGGGTGTGAATCTTATCCCTATCACAAATGCATGGAAAACATCTTGATGCAGCTCAAGCAAGGTAGAGTCATGACTAACTAACTCCCCTTCATCCTTCCCCCAGTCATTCACTAACTTCCCCCAAAGGTATTAAGATTTGCTTAATATCGCTAAGCCACTCATTCCATTTCATCATTTCCTAAGTGAATTCCCATTTTTACTTAAAGAACTACCTTATATCACCTCAAAAACCCCTTTCCTTTCCCAAGCCTAAGTTTATAACTTAGCGCTCGATTCATTTTTCATATTAACTCTAAAATCCCACCCCATTACCCTTTCCCATATTGTATTAATATATTAAAATCCCCGCAATGTTAATATTCCAGCCCCCCGGTTAGCTATAACCATAGTCACTATACAAAAGGGATTAAAGGTTTATTTGAAACATTTTAATAACCTAAACCCCACACACTATCATGGGATAATTGACCACCCAGGTTAATTATAACCAAACCCCGAACCAATAACGTGGCGCCCAATACCATTAAAAAACATATTTTAATGCATCGGGCCTACTCCTTAAACCCTCTGCCATCTCCGACCTCCGTCAACCATCAGATCTGGGCCCACTCATCCAACGACCCACGATCATATCGTGACCCCCCCATCAGCCGCACGTTAAGTCCCAAGGAGCCGGCGGTATTGCTACTGTACTATGGACACGTGTCACACTCTCGCTGTGATCACTGCCTCCCCGCCCGAAACCGCTCGACCCCAAAAGTGGTGCGGGTGGAAACCGCTTACCACCCCTTGACGTCACGACAAAATGTCCAATCAAGCTGACGTCATCCATGCAATAAATGCAAAAATCCCCACCAATGCAAACTTTGTTAAAACCACGATAAAAATGTCATTTTCACCCATTTTCTCTCTGAATTGTTTTCATTCAAAATATGTCTAGTTGATTACAAATCACGTCCAGTTCGCCACTCAGCCAACAAGCTCCAGCGTCATGCTTTTCATCTCATCCTGCAACCTGCGAATTACCTATTTTTCCTCTAAAAACAGGTATTTTCCCCAATTCACTTCCCCAACCGATAATTTCATTTTTCCTTTGTAAATTTTACCCAAAAGAGCTAAATTCAAGTAAATTCAATTTGTAGCTCTCAGAGAAAGACACATAGAACTGTTGTTTTTCCCATATTTTCTATAGAAGCCCGAACTTGAGTTTGAAAACACAAGAAGCAAACATGGAAGCTCCTGTAGCCCTGAACATTGCACCCCTCAATGCACCTCATAAAGACCTGGATTACTTACCCTTGGCTGATAGAGATTTTCAAATAAAAGAGTTATCTTGTGACATGAACCATCTCGAGGCATTTTTTCGAATTAGGAATAGTTATGTGAGCAACTCTGATATCTATGGAATATGGGAATCTAATCTTCCCAGATATTATTCACTAATGTTGTGCCGACTATGACCCTGTCACTAAAGCAGTTATGACCCCATTCCAAACTGTTCTCTTTTACATAATTGTTGAATCCATCAATGAGATGTTATAGTTCAAACCCACTCAGCCTCTGGCTCCTCTTTCCATGGGATTTTTGCTTGAGAAAGGCTCTCAATTGCCCAATTCAGAGATAACCTGTATTGCTCAAATGTTCATGAAACCAAATTGCTAGCCCCAAGGCCCACCTCCATATTTGCATGTCTGGTTCACTGAAATAGGAAAACTCATAATTGATATGCTATCCTTCATCTTGGGATTTAAAACCAGTGACTTTGTTGATGAGACCACCTTAGTTCTATTGTCAATATTTACTCCAGGACAGCCCCCTGTTGTCAAGTATAATTATGCCACCTTTATTGCTAAGAAGATCCATGATCAGATCATAAACCTGGACAGAGAAGGAGTCTTCAAGTACACCTCATTCATATACCACCTTCTGCTATATTATCAGCCAGACAACTTTTCATTTCCCATTAGGAAATTGGATTCCAAAGGAGAGTGGAGGTCTGTGATCTTTTGGACCCCAGTCTTCCACAATGTCTGTGAATCCCCTTATACCTATTGTGAATTCATTGACTTGTTTGTACATCCAGCCTCCACTCTACTGATAGGAGCTCCTCCTCCCAGGCTCTCTGGTGATATAAAGAATATTTTACAGCTTTCCAGACAATACAAGATAGGTGACTGATACCTCTACCAAAATCATACGGAAATCAGAATCTATGGATGTGAGTTGTGTCCTTTCAAATTGCCTAGATATGTGCCCATGAGACTATTTTCACTGGAGTATTTCAGGCAGCTTATCAATGCAGATTTAACCCACTTTTATACTGCAAGGAAAAAGGCTCAAATGAGAATAAAAAACTAGTTAGGCCCTTTTGTCATCCATAAGAGGGAAGCATGGGAAGATGCTGAGAAGATATTAGGGGAACAACTTAAATTGAAGAAGAGTTTTTGTTGGGTGCCATATGACCCAAATAGCTTTATAAGTGATAGAAAAGTAAGAAACGGGTTGTCCATTTATGTACATCATAGGATCCCTAAAATTGAACAGTTTGCAAATCAGGATGACTGGGTAGAGGGTACATTAATAGAACAAATTAGTGAGCAAGACAAGATGGAGATGGCTATGAAAGAACTTGAAAAAACCATTGACCTGGACTCTTTTGGACAGGTATCTTTCAAGCTACCTCAACAAACAGGAGTTGGTGCATCCTCTGCTGGAACTTCTCAGCAGCCTGTACAAGAAACCATCACACCAGTTACAGGGACATCAAAGGGCAAAGGAGTGGTAGACACAGAGCAGCTAGCAATGACTGATCAGCAGGGGCAAATTCCTCTAGTCCAAACCAAAGAAGCAGAGATTCCTACATTGCAGACTCCTCTAAATGAGGAAAGAGGCAGGAAGAGAGACAGGGAAGACGCCACATCGATCAGTGGGCCTACAGAACAACTAGGGGAAAAAAGGCAAAGACTCAATCCTATGTTAGAAGGGGAAATATTTGAGGAAAAAATAGACAGTTTAAGAGGTGAAAGGGTAGTCAGCCAACAGATTTCCCCAGTGGTGGAAACATGAACTAGTTCACACAAGAAGGAGCTAGAAAGGCAACATAGTGTGGAAGTTTCATCCACTAGGCCACAAAGCAAACAGGCCTCCGACATCAAAAGGATATTCATGGAGATAAAGGCTAGAAATGACCCACTAAGGCTATAAATTTATAACGAGTATCTTAAGATGGCCCCCACAAACCAACAAAGGTTGATGTCTGCCTATGACATTAAGGAGGGAAAAATGATCATGAGTTATTTTAAGCCCAAGGTGCAGCAACCACAATCAACAATTGATTATCTCAGGACAAATATGGAGGTCATAGCTAAGGAAATTCATCCTATGGACCAGATTGAGCTGCATAAACAGACTAGAGAGATGGTATACTCCACACTAGCTGATAAAGCTATGTTAGCTCATAAATTGAAAAACTCCTTGGAGAACACCTCTGCTCAACCAGATTTGGAGAAAGCCTCTTCTCTAGCTAAGGACAACAAGATCAAATCTCTGGAGGAGATTATCATTGAACTGGGACATGATCCCAAAGATGCTAAGGGCATAAAGGCATTAATGAAGAAGAAAGAGGAAGATATTACTTCCCTGAGGAAGCAGCTTAAACTCCCTCCTTCCATGCATCCACAGACCGCGAAAGTTGTACAGTAGAAATCCGAAGAGGAAATGATGCACCTGTTCATGAAACTCAATGAAAGGTTAACTGATACAGAGCAGGCACTGGAGAAAGCTCTAAAAGAAAAATAGGGAGAGTCAACCTCAAAGCCACCTGAAGTAATCCCTACAGTCACAGCTACCCCCTCCACACTTATAACAACATTGCCTCCCACTGTTCCAGCATCCACAGCAGAGATAACTACAGGAACATCACCAACAACAACCACAATATCACCAAGAAGCAGCACTAGCATGACAACAGAGTAATTGATAAAAGCCATGGAGGAATTAAAACTCCAAGTGTCAGAATTGAAATAGGTCAAGAAACAATTGGCAAAGGTAGAAAAAAGTTGTGACAAATCCAAGATAAGTGTGGCAAAGAAAACAAGGGAGGTTAAAGCTTTAGAGAACAAGGTGAGAGCATTAGAAAAAGATCTTTCTCTGGATAAACCTCTGGCAGAAATCAAAGGTATTTTGTGCTCCAACATCAATCAATCCCTTAGTAGTGTGTGTAGATCTATCCAGGTTATTCATGAGCAGATTGATTTAATAGGAGCAGCCCAAGTGGAGATTCAAAAGGCAAGAGCTTTATTGGGGCAGATGTCTAAACAAGCTAAGAGGCTAATACATTTTTTGAACACCAAGACCAGTGAAGAATTTGAGGCACTGCAAATCACAGACAAGATAGGCACCATTCTGGAAATCAAGAGAGTTCTAACGAAGAGAACTCTGATGCAAAATTTGGAAAGGAGATGCCAAGACATGCAGGTGGAGATCAACTCCTTCACAAAAAAGTTCACAGTTTTGCATAAAAAAGGTTTGCCAAGTCCTTTAGGAAGTAATGACCATCTGATGAAGGACATAGACAATACAAATAAATTGAATAAATATGCTACTGATCAAATTACTACATGATCAAGTACTTTAGGAGAAAAGGCACTCCCATCTGGCCAAGCCCTCTACGACAACTTAGAAAATTTATTTTATATTGAGCATGAAGTGAAACATCTATTCGCCATCTGGCCCAATTTATTTAGGTACACAAAAACTGATGAAACTTTAAGAAAGCTGCAGAGACATAAACTACCAGAACCCGAGTGGCGACAAAGTATGTTAGAAATTCTATAAACTTCTCTTTGGTATCTTTGGTATCTTTAGTGAAATGAAAATTTTGGGTCATCTACCATAAATGTGGAGAACAAAAATGAATAAGGGTGAGACGAATAAAGCGTATCAAATCAAAATTCAAATACCTGGCCGAAAGGGAGCAAACAGTACAGAGTATGAGTGGAAGACAGCTATAGACCAACTCACAAAGTCTACCTCCAACAAATCTGACAAAACAGAGCAGCCAGCACAACATCAATTATGATTTCCCTATTATTGAGACTATTCGTCTCTATCTTTTGTAAAAAAATGATGAATCATCACTAGATATTATTTCCTTTAGATATTTTCTAAGATATTTTTGTATAAATACCCCCCTTAACAAAGTATTTGTGGTTGGTGAGGCATTCTTAGACTTTGCTGTAACACTGAAATTTTGGAATACAAAAGCTTTTGGAATCAACTGTTGTTGGACTCACTGGATGTAGAATTGAAGAAGATGGACTTGTCATAGAATTCTTGAATCAACCAGTGGACCAGTAAGTCCCCTATATCTTCTATTTTGTAGTTCTTCTAGTTTCATTATATCATCTGTGTTTCACAATCTAAATGGTAATGATAAAGATTAATTCAGAATTTTCTTGACTGCACTCTATGTTTCATTCATTGTCATTATTTGTGTTTTCTTCGGGATTAGAATAAATAGTGTAACTCTTAATTGCTCATGTTTCCTAATTCTATCATATTGATTATTTGCTAGGGAATTCTTAATTGCTCCTTAGTAATAATCATCCATTTTCCTGTGTTAAATATGTTGAAGGATTCTTAACTGCCCTTCAACCATTTTAAGCCCATCCCATCCAATACAAATCTCTGTTTGTTCCCTGTTTGACTACCTTGCTCTGTGAAACCATCCTCTGCTAAGAAACCAAATCTAGAAAGCTCTCCTCATTGACTCAATTTGCTCAATGGACTGTACTTATCATATTCACACCTCAGATCTATTGAATCTCACCATCCAAAAATCAAACAAAACCCTTGAACCTCATAACTAGCCTAATACCTTTCAAAACCAAGTTAAATCATAAAGTGAGAACCCTCTCTAGATGCAGATTGGCTAGAATCTGTGTCTAAAAGATTGGTCTAAGGTTACCTCGGCTGTATTCCCTTTCTTACAACTTTTGGGAACGACCTGAGTGATAACAAGGTGACCTAGATATCCTCCAAATTTTATGAAACTTTTTGGGTTTCATTTTTTTTCCATGAGGAATCCAAAAGTGCAGGCCATTTTGCAAAATACTGAGCCAACTCAATGTCAGCGCTGCGCATCAACTGAAAATTCTTGTGTTTTTAATTACAAAATTGTAAAATGATAAAAATTTCCCAAAATTTCTCCAAATTTGGCAAGAGGCAAGCTTAGTAACTGCTTTGCTGAGCTAATGGAGCTTCAACCAAAATTTTAAGTTTTTCTTGTTCCTTCTTGGCCCTCAAGGTTCTCTTTAACTTATCTTTTAGCCTATTTATCCTTTTCTTGCAAATTTTATTCTGAGCTAAGTAATGATAAGCCATATGGCACATCATTTTCTTTTCTTTGTTAGCTTTCTCAAGCATCTTCTCAAGGTGAATGTTCACCCTTTCCAACAATGACTCTCGGTGAGCCTCAATTTCTTGCTCAAGGGATGTCATTTTGATTTTTCTTCTCTTTGCCACTTGCCTATTTTCTCTAATCATTTGCAGCTCCATAATAGCTTGCTTATCTTCCAGTTTCTTGTTTTCCTACGCAAGATAGTTGATGATCCATTTGGCCCTCTCAAATTCAAGTGATAAGGCTTCTATTTCAGCCTCCTTCTCTTTGATGATCATGTCCTTAAGTCTTGAGCTTTGAGAGCCCAAATCAGTGACATCCTCCTCAATAAACACAAAATCCGCCTCTTGCCCTCCAATAGGGCCCTCTTCATGCATCTGTTACTTTACTTTGTCTCTGCCCTGTACCTATTTAGCTGGAGAAGAAGGAAAAGCCCCTTTCACCCCCAATGAAGCTAGCATTTTCCTGTGGTCCGATAAAAAAATGAGACCCCTTCCACCCCTGGTGCAGATAGTACTTGTTTGGCAGCTGCAAAAAGCATCCTAGTGCCTATTTCATAAGTAACAAACACAGGAACATGAGCCTCTTCTGTTTTACTTTCAAAATCATTTTGTTGCCGGGAAGGTTCAGCTTCCTCTTGAGGATCTGCAAATATTTGAGGCCCCTTAAAGAATTCATGGGCAATGAAAGTTTCCCATGACACTCCCAACTGAGTGAGCTGATGTAAAACAACAATTTTGATGACAGAAAAATGATAAATACTATTGAGCTGCTCTGGATATGATTTTATTTTTGCAATCATTGTCATCCTCTCTATGTTTTTACATATGAAATAAGGAATTCTCATCATTCTAACCCTGGTGAAGTGCATAAGCAATCTGATATGATAGGCATAAAGTCTAGAGAACTTACCCTCACATGTAAAGTATTTTATGATAAGCTTCATGGATGGAACATACAGGTCCAAGAATTTGAAAGGAAACACCCTGCTAAGTTTACCATGGTATTTGGCCTTGATATAAGATTCATAATGCTTCTTACTAATATTTTGCCTTTTGTTCAACGTTTCCCCTACAACTGGAATTCTTGTGGCTTCTACAACGATAGCTGGTGAAAGAGTGAAATTGACCCCAGCAAGATGCACCACATTATTCTCCAGGTTTATGACAAGCTTCCTTGCTAACTTATGATGATATTTGACCCTCTCAACCATTTCACAAAACTCGAAATAGGACTAATATCTAAAGCATGTGGTGGCTAGGGAGCAAGCAAGGAGCTCACTCATTCTAATAGGTTCCTCCCTAATGATTATTCCACGCTTGTGAGATTTCCTGGGCTACACATTTCTTTCCCTTGAGCTATCACTAAGTGTTTCTTCTTCAAAACTTGATTCACTGCTTCTTTCCATGATGCTTGTCTTAGGGATGTGATGTGATGATGCTATGGTGAACAATGAGGATGGGTGAGAACAAAGAGGATGAGTATGAAGAGATTTTACAAATGTGAAGTAGAGTAGGGGAATGAAGGGACACATTTATGAAATTTGGGTTTTGGTTTATGGGAGACTTAGAGTTTGATGAAGGGAATTACTTTCTTAGGGGAATAGGAAAAGGGAAAATGGATTAATGAGTATATTTAAGTGCAATGAAGTGTGGAAAAGGGGAAAATGATGCTAGGTTTGTAATGCAATGAAAATTTTGCAATGAGATGAAAATGCATAAAGGCAAGCTAGGGTTTGATTTTTAGGAAACAAAAATTATGAATAAAACATGAATAATATTAATTTCAGCTCAATATCGATGAAAACTTACTTGTAGGAGTGAAATGCAGCATTTGGGAGAGTTTAGGATGAATTTGAGTGGTCTTGGAACATTCCTGGCTAATGCGTAGCACACTGGACCCAATGCACAATGCTTGCCTAATGTGCAACGTCTGTGTATTTTTACACTAGCAGAAACTGTCTAATGCACAACGTTGATCTGACGTGTAGTGCCAACCCTCTGATGTGCATCACCTAGCAAACTTGCTGCAAAAACAAGATTTTCTTCCTCCTTTGCTCGATTTTCCTTCAAATCACAATTTTGGCTCTCCACTTGATGTTTTTCACAGTGAAATGGATGTCTATCATGAATTCACTTTATAAATGGATGGACTTTAATTTTTCCTCATTGCAAACCCACTTTTATAAAGTCTTAGTCACTTTTCCTCAAAAACTCAGTTATTCATTTGAAATTTGACTTTTTCTTGACCATTTGATGGATTGATGCATTGGTGCTTTTATTTTTACAGTGGCTGGAGTTGGCAAGGTGACCAAGAGCGGCTTTTGAACTTATTACATATGGAACACTTAAATTATATGAAATTTGTACATAAAATGGAAAAAACTATGTTTACACCTCAAAATAGAGTTTTGAGGTAAAACAAAATATTGGGCATATCAAAAGTAAATTTATGATTTGATGAACTTATTAATCCTCCTCATGTGCCTGCTGACCTTTTATTCAATTTTGGATGACCATAATGACAAACCCTAGACCTAGTGACACTAAAACCCTAAAACTATTTTTTGTAAATGAAATGAAGCAATATGACAGTAAATGACCTAAAAAATGTGAAACTGGGTCAGTAGGTGAATGTCACGAGGGAAATTGACATGAAGCCACTACCATCAGTTAATCCATGACCTAATGAAATGCAACTAATTAGATGAGACACCTAATATGCATGCAAAAGAGCAATTTGATCACTGATGAAGGTATGAAGATACCGACACTAACATTGGCTCCAATGGGGATGGTAGCTCCTTGGAGATGCCAAGAACATACATCTTTGGAAAAATAGATAAGTAACTTCATCCATTGGGCAATGTGGAGTCAATAACTTCAGAACATCAAAACAAATACCTTGACTCAAGACTCAAAACCAAACCGTCTTAACTAAGACTCAAACAACTGACACTAAATAATCAAAGACTGAAAAACGTTTAGCTTTATAGCCTTCATTTCAGGCTCCAAGCGAAATGAATGGTGACAATGCAACCCTTGCAATGAAAGAAACAAAAAGGTATGTACAATGACAAAATGTGATAGCAAAAAACTTCTCAAAGATAATACCGTTTCAGAAGTCGACCATTTACTAGCCCTCCTGGAGAATCTTCCCCATTCAGTTCTTTGAGTAGAAAAGCATTTTGGCCTCTATATGTAGCAATTATGTATGGTCCCTTCCACAGGTTCTCGAATTTTTCATGCTTGCCTTTATCCTCGCTTCTAGCATCCCACCTTAACACTATGTCTTCAATATGAAATTTGTCTGCCTTTGCCTTCTAATCATAAATATTTTTAATTCTCTCTACAGCCTGAAGGTATTCTGAAAAAAATCCTCTCTTATCTGCTGTAAATGGATCATTTGGCTTATTCTCTGTTGAAAATGATCTTCCTCGCTTCCAGCTTCCTGCAGAAGTTTAACAACCGGGACTGCGAGAGATGTTGGGAACATTGTGGCAATACCATATACAATCTCGAATGGAGACATTCCTATTGACTTCTTTTGGCTTACTGTATCTGCCCATAGTGCATTAACCAATTTGTTATGCCATCTTTTCTTGTTGGTTTCCAACAGATTTTTAATGATGTTGACCGATGATTTGTTTGAAGATTCAGCCAATCCGTTACCTTGTGGATAATATGCAATAGAATGTCCCAAGGTAATTTTGTATTTGCTACAAAAGTCAATCATCTTTTTGGACTTGAAAGTGGTTGCGTTATCTATAATAAGTTTTTTTGGACAACCAAAACATGAAAAAATATTATTTTCAAGAAACTTTATTATTACCGAGTCTGTAGCCTATCGAGTGGGGATTGCCTCAATCCACTTTGTGAAAAAAAAATCACTATTAAGATCCACTTGTGTTGGGCTGAAGATGTGGGATGAATCTCTCCAATAAAATCTCAGCCCCATTGTTGAAACGATACACTAACTTCGACTAGCTTGAGAGGTAGAGGCTACAACTTTCTTCTTCCCTGAAAAATCTAGCATTCGTGACAACGTGTAATAGTTTTATAAACATCAGCAAACAAGGTAGGACAATAGTACCCTTCTCTCAAAATTTTGTTAGTCGTCGTCCTCCAAAATAAATGACCTCCACAGTCTCCCTTATGAAAATCGCTCGTGACCTGTTGTGCTTCCTCCTCAGTTAAGAAATTTAGCAAAATGCCTCCGGGATCCTTCCAATAAAGTGCATTATTTAAAATGAAAAATCTAGCAGCTTTAAGTTTCAGAATTCTACCTTTATTTATAGCCATCCTTGGTGGCGGTGAAAGGTGCTAAAGCACATATACAATATTTGAATACTAAGGAGAATGGAGAAAAATTTCAGATACCTGAATCAACGAACTATTTTCATCTTCTTTAGACATGGCTACAATCAGATTTATGTCCAAGGCATGTAGATTGGACTCGGCCATTAACTTTTCTAGACCCTACTCCTTGATTAGCTTTGTTGGCTTTATCTCCAAGTAATATTCTAGCAATGTTGTGATCCATTTTCTTCGCCTTCCTTCTGGATATGTTTGTACCAAAACATCTTTGACTGTTGTGATAGGGACGTAAGCAAGGATATGAGAGTGTAGAATATATACCTAGAAATCTTTCAAAGCTTTCACGAAGGCGAGAGCTTGCTTCTCAATGATGTTATATTTCAACGCTGCATCTCTTATTGTCCTACTGAAAAAGGAAATTAGCTTTTCTAGCTGATCTTTTTTCTACATTAGAACTTCTGCCATATTATGTTTAGAAGTGAATAAAAATAATATGAAATCCTGTGAATAATCAAGAGTGATCAAAATCAGGGCTGAAGAAAGAGCCAGCTTTACTAGGTTGAAATAATTCATAGCTTCCTTGGTCCACTTGACCACACTATCCTTCTTCAACATGTTTGTGATTTCCCTCAAGTGTTTAGCTAAACTAGGCACAAAACGACATAAGAAGTTCATCTTATTGTTAAATGCTTGGATCTCTTTCTTATTATGAGGAAAATCTATTTTCTGTATAGCTTCCACCCTAGTAGGATCGATGCTAATTCCTTCCTTCGATATTATGTGACCGAGAAGTTTCCCTTAATCCATAGCAAACAAGCCCTTTTTGGGATTGAGTGATATTCCATATTTTCTATAACGGTGAAAAAAAATATTCAGATGGTAAAGATGCTACTCATCTGAATTTGAAAAGACAGTCAAATCATCAAGATACACTACTAAAAAATACATCTTTCTCATTTGCGAAGGCAATGTCCATGGCATGTTGGAATGTTTCTCTAGCATTCTTTAAACAGAATGGCATCTTGGCATAGTGGAATGTCCCCCAAGGAGTGGTGAATGCTATCTTGTCCTTGTCATCTTCATGAACCAAAATTTGATTGTAGCCAGAATGCCCATTGAGCAGCGACATATGACATGCTCCAACTACTCTCTAGGGAATGTGGTCCATTTTCGGCAACAGGTAGTTATCTTTTAATGATACTTTATTCAAGTTTTTGAAATCTATGCACAATCTAATCTCACCTGTCTTTTTCCTCACAGGGACCAAATTGGAGATCCAATCTGAAAATTTGATCGGAATGATTATACCAGCCTTGTATAATTGATTCACCTCTTTTTCTATTGATGGCAACAACTTTGGATTTATCCTTCTCAGCTTTTGGCGAAATGGCTTATGATTTGGCTTAATAGGAATTATATGTTGAATTATACTTTTTTCATACTCCTTTCAATCTGTATAGTCCCATGCAAATACATCAAAAAATGAAGACAATAAACTAATGTATTTAGATTTTACCGGAGGAGGAAATGCCTTTGACAACTTCACCATCTTTGGATTTTCTGTTGTTCCAATATTTACATCATCAACACCCTTCTCGGTTGGCACTAAGCTTGGTTTTCGGACTACATCATCCTGATCAAATAATTCCTCTAAAGGTATAAGGCCTTTAGGGATGACATTATCTTTCAATTGCAAGACTTCCATCTGATTTACCTCCATTTCTGGTTCACCATCATCTTGCTCACCACATATAGAGGTGTCTTTATATTTTCCTTCATTTTGCAGAAAATCCTCAATCCCTTTGTCATCTTGAAACACCTACCAAGATCTTAAATTATCTAGGACAATTGGGTGATTCTTCACATGGATTTCTAACTTATTGTTTGAATTCATTAGGATCTTTAAGTTACTTGTAGCTGTAGCAAGAGAATTTGCAATAACATTTTCTGTTCGAGGGACACATATCAAAGTATGATCTAGAAACAACCTCAAACTATCCAAAACTACATTATGGTAAGCCTTCATTTGCGGATGTTTGGCTTGGTATTCATCGTTGACTTGTTTGAGTACTAATTCTGAGTCGCAATAAACTGAAATTCTCTTTGCATTCAACTTTTTGAGTATCTTCAACTTGTTGGCTGCTCGAATTGTTTATTAATTAAAGAGTCGAGTACCACATTAAATTGTCAACCCAGGAAAGTCCTTTTGTTTCAAAGGTGACCTCGTACTGTATGCACTCAATTCTAAAGGCATTTAAAGGTTGTAGTATAAACAAACCTACTTTCGATCAAACCCTTACTCTGTGTTACAGAAGCTATGATCTGTTGCAGAAATGAAATGAAAGCAATAAACTAATTGTAACAAATCCGCAGAAAGAAATGATGGTTGTTTTGTAACAGAGGACCAAGACCCTGTCCTCAGAATAAGGATGTCCAACACCTGCCTCTGTAACCAATTTGCCAATGCACACTGAAAATCCTAATCACCGGTGACACAATCTTTCACAGCACCAATCGATTAAGAAAACAGAGTATCAGCAAAAAGAAAATATCGAAAGCAAGGCTAGAAATACTCAGAAATCACACACACACTTAACAGGAAATAAATGGGTGAATCTTGTGAAGAAGGTGGGCCCTGTCCCTCTCACAAGATTCCCCGAAACATAGATGCTAAGTGGAAATGCTCAGAACAGTGCTTTATTCAAAATGTCAAATTACAATAAGGATTTAGACTTGCTCTGCACTACAATACTTCCGTTACAACTTACCTACCCCTCTAATGTAGATGTCTCATCTTTATAGAGGAGACATCTATTACAATAGATTGTCAATATTCATTCAGTTTGACCTTTTTGTACAAAAATAGGAAATCAATTCCTGTTTACAGCATGCTGTTACAATAGTGTATAACTTTGTCATCCTTCATTAGTCGGATCCTTCTGTTGTTGCAAAACTGGTACACTTCAACCATCTCCTTGAGATCCTCGTACTATCCTTGGTTGTTTCGTCACTGTTGTCGATTTTGTAAATCTCAACTATTCCCTTGAAGTTCTTGTGTTGTTCCTGGTGTTCTAGCATCTATGACTGTGTTTTGCCAATCTTGGAAAGTTGTTGATCGTGCTGTGTCAACATCTGAAAAGTATGGTTGTGCCAGCTTCAGACGGTTACTGCTCTACTAGACAATTGTTGTTTCACCCATTGCAAAATGAGGTTTTACCCGCTTTAGTCAGTTGTTGTTTCTGGTGTTGCAGCAACTGCACAGTTGTTGTTTCTGGTGTTGCAGCAACTGTGAATTATAATTTTGCGGACTTTGAACAATTTCAACAATTGTCAGTGACTTAGTCAACTTTCAAAGATTAATTATAAAGATAACATGAATATGTGTTGAATAATTAAACATATAGCAATGAGGAGAGTTACTTCATACCTTTGGAATAATGAGGTCAAAATGTTATCAAGGGTTTCATCTTATGGGCTAAAGAGGATAACATCATGACAAAATATAAGGTCAAAAGTAGACAATATGGGGTCCTAACATCCCCCCCAACTGAAAGGGTTGTATGTCCTCATGCAACGTTTACTCTGAATCTGAGTCAGAATACTGGGATGAAGAGTGTAAGTTGTTGATACAGTAGCTAAAGAAGGTGTTATCAGACCTATTTCTGAACCCATAGACACTCTGTAATTGCTGCTATGCTACCACGTCCTCCTTTTTGGTCAGTTTATAATGAGCCTTATATTCCTGACCAGGTAACCACAAGAGAGGGAAATGAAAACGATAACCAATCCACCTTTCAGCACACTGTTCCATACATTTGACACAATAAGGTATGCGTGAAATGGCTACTTGAATATTGAGGGGATTGTATGGATGATATTCCTGTCTCTCTTTCAGACAATGTTCCCAAAATAAATTGTTTTCTTTGATGGCCAGCACCCCTTTTGTTTTGACATAATGTTGGCAGTCTTGCAAGACTGTTGCCTGTAGTTTTCTCATGTGATCAACCATCTCTGGATTACTCAATTTTTTTTGATGTTGTGCAATGAAGGTGGCTACATTCTGTGGTTTATTTTGAATCCAGAGAAGGTAGTTCTGCTCATTGTGTGTTGCTGACATATAGGCATTTTTCCAAGTAAGTTGATTGGCTAGAAAAGAGATGAAGGCTCTTATTTGGATATCACCAACAATAGGGAGTATATTCATCACTCTATCTTCAGGCATGGCTTCATTGTGAAGATAGAGTTCACAGAGCAAGTTTTGATCATTATTTGGTGCTTCTATGAATGTTTCAATAAATTGATCAGGCGTACCAACTTGGTAGGGTATTCCATCTCTGATTGCCATTATCTGTAAGAATGCTAACCATTCTCTCAAAAATATTGCATAATTAAAAGAGGGTTTTCTTGTAGCCAGCACCCTCTGGACCAAATCGAAGATAGAGGACAACCTATCTTTTAATTTCTTATTTTCTTTATGTTGAGCTCGAGACTGTTCAAGTGCATCCCAATTTTTGTATGCATAGCTGAACCAGATTGACTTTTGCTGCTGGAATGCCTTTCCCTGTGAAAGCTCATATTCTGTTCTCCATGTGTCCTTTAGTTTTTGAAAACTAGAGGTATCAGTGTGAGCATTGCTGACACGGAGGGATTCAGTCTGAGTATAGGCATCAGTAAAAGATTTTTGTTCTGTACTAGTTTGGGTAGGCCGGGGTGGTTCTATGTCTTCCTCTACAATTCTTGAAGAACCTGTTGGTTCTTGTGTGACAACAGGTTATTCTGTTTCTTCTTCTACAACTCTTGGAGAACCTGCTGGTTCTTGTGTGACAACAGGTTGTTCTGTTTCTTCCTCTGCAACTCTTGGAGAACCTACTGGTTCTTGTGTGACAGCAGGTTGTTCTGTTCTGACTACAACAGCAGAAGGTTGTGGATTAGCTTCAGTCATTGGAGCCTGGACTATCTTATATCCTGCTCGAGTGTAAAGCTCACCATACTCACTACACATATATTCATTGTATTGACTCTTTTCTGTTACAGACGCTACCCGTGCTAGGATGTGGAGATTTTATTCATTCTGATAGGCTTCTTTAACCATTATTATCTCCTGCTGATAATCCTTAATTTGGGGTTTTAGAAACTCAATTTCTTCCTGCAGGGAGGTTGTGGTATGCGGAGCTTGTGTATCTGCAGGTTCTAATGGAGGAAGGGATCGTTGTTCCACATCCACTTGGTCATTTCCATCCGCAACAGGTGGTTCTTGTGTGTCACTTGTTGGGTCAGTGGCTGGTTCTTGTGTAACAGCCACTCGCCCAATATCACCTTGGGTGTCTACTTTAGATTTTTCGGTAGCTGGTTCTTGTGTAGCAGCTGCCTCAGAAAATAATGTCACAAAACTGTCAACGCTATGCATCTCAGCCCCAGAGGGTGAGGAAAGGGAATGCTCAAGGATGGTTGGAATGCAGGGTGTTAGGGTGATGGGTGGAGAACTATGGATAATAGGGCTGGTGGTTTTAATTGTTACAGCCGACCGTGTTCGTTGCCTCGGTAAAGAAGCAGGAAAATTAGTAATTTTCCTTTTTCGGCCACTTTCCTTCAGACTGGGGGAACTATCGGGAATAGCAGCTGCTTTGACTGAAGCCCTGGTTCTTCTCCTTTTTGGTGGAGTTTTAGTTTTCTGCTGCTTTTTTCTTTTAAGAAAGATGATGGGGGTGTTATCATCGGAGTCATCAGTGGAGATATGAAGCATGGGGTTGGATGGTTGAGCTTCAATGGGGGATGGGGTCCTCTGCAGGGGTGTTTCCGCTGCTAATTGCTGGGGAATTTCCTGGGGTATATGCTCTGGTTGTTGGGGAATTTCCTCGGGTATTTGCTCTGGTTGTTGGGGAATTTCCTCTACCTGCTGAGGATTTTCTTCTATTTGCTGGGGAGAATTAATGAGGGGGGTGGTTGGCTTAGAGCAAAGCCTCTATTTATTAGGAGTTGGGCTAAATGATGATGTTTCAGGGAAAGGAGTGGATGCTTTGCTTTTACAGTATAACATGACATATTTTTTAGACAACCTAATAGATAATAGGGCATGTTTATTAACTGACCATGCCTCAAATGATTTAGTAAAGAGAAGTCGTGTTGGTAAATTACCTGGTAACGACCTTCGCAAGTCAAATACTGCTTAACGAACTCCGCAACCTTTGGCCATGGTGGAGGCAATGATTGAAGTGCGACCCCTCTGCCTTTGGCTTCCACATGCTCGCCTGGTAGGAAAAAGTCTTGTTGTGCATTCAGAATAAGATGTTTTCTACTAAACCAACATGTACCATTGTTTGGTAACCCGGAAACTTGGGCTACATCTTCTTCTGTTACTGGAATTTGCACTCCCTGGACCATGGAAAATCCTTCTCTTAAGTTACATGCGAACTCCAAAACTTGTTGTTTATTGAAATCCGGAAGTTTTCTAAAATAGTCTACCCATCCTGCTTGCAGGAAAATTTCGTAAACCTCTGCGTAGAGTTCCAATAGTGTTGTTGTGCCGGTGTCATGTATAATCGAATTTCCCCCCTAGCTACTGATCTAGTGAAAATAAACAATGCAGAGTCGAGTTGCCGAGTTTGAAACAGAGTAAACCGTTACAAATGAGGATATGCCACGACAAGGTAACTTTTAGATACTACCGCGAGGACTAAGGGTGGCGATGATTGACGTGTTAAGCAATAATTAAAATATTTTGGTAATCCCCCCAAATCTACGGCTGAATGATCTAATTGGTAGTACAATGATTTCGGCAGTCATATCAACATCTCCACATTAACTATAATTTAATATCCACACTTAAACATGCGTACCTTTACTTTTACCGTTAGTTGTGCACCAAAAAGTCTTATCTTGTCTTTTTCTAGATTAATAATGATTACAAAGGATCTACAAGCGTAAAAATACAGGCGATTTTTATTACTGACAGGAAGTAGTAGTGAAGAAGTGTAATTATCGGAGTGCATGGCTAGTTCCTTTAATGAAGAATAATATTTTCCATCAGGATAACAGTTCATTAAGCAGTGAAACTCGTGTTACAGCATCGAGAAGTGATGTTGCAGTAACAGGAGTTGGTGCTGCAGCAGCGGGAAGTGGTGTTGCGGCAACGGGGAAGTGGTACAGCAGAAACGGGAAGTGGTGTTGCAGCAACGGGGAAGTGGTGTTGCAGCAACGAAAAGTGGTGTTATAGCAACAAAAAGTGGTGTTACAACAATGGGAAGTGGTGTTTTAGCAACGAAAAGTGGTGTTGCAACAATGGAACTTGGTGTTGCAGCAACGGGAAGTGGTGTTGCAGCGACGGGATTTGGTGTTGCAACAACGAGATTTGGTGTTGCAGCAACGGGACTTGATGAAAGACTGATTTATGGTCCGAAAGATGTTCCCAAGCTGCAAAATGATTCTTTTGGAATTTTTATTTTCAGCCATCCTATGAAACTAAGATCTGCAAAACAATTAATTGTAACATGGCAACCCTTGGCAGGGATTATTAGTTGAGAAATCTAATCTAAAAATGAATAAATAAAGAGAAATTTAAGTGCCTTGAGGGACAACAGGTTCCCCCAAAAAAACATAATGTATGTCTGCAATGCAAGTAGCTTTGAAATCCTCCTTAGAAACAGGTCGTTGATACAAACGGAGTCGATACCCATTCACTAATAATGGTGTTCTACTATCATCAATCGTTAAGAGTCTGACTGTTCCATTTGGAAAAACAACATCTACTTCATAAGGTCCTAGCGACCTTGTTCTTAATTTACCTTGGAAATTTTCGAAATGGGAATCATACAGTAAAGCCCATTTACCTTTCTAGAACTTCTTTTGCTTAATGGTTTTGTCATGCCACTTGGTTCTTTGTTCCTGAATCATGGTTCTTTGATGGATGGCATGCAACCTTTTCTTGTCCAGTTCCTGAAGCTGCTACAACCTAGCTTTCTGTGCATCAGTCATGTCAAGGTTAACAGCTAAAGCAGTTCTTAAGGTTTTGATTTCAAACTCCACAGGGAAAAAATCATTTTTACCAAAAACTAATTCATAAGGTGAAAAGCCCGTAGTATTCCTCCAAGTAGTTCTATAAGCCCATAGTGCTTCAGGCAACTTTTGAAACCAGTCCCTCCTATTTTCCTTTATTGTTTTTGTCAAAATGGCTTCTATGACTTTATTGGTGCTCTCCACCTACCCATTTTCATGGGGGTGATAGGGTGTAGTCATTTTATGCTTAATATGGTATCTGTGAAGTGTATCTTTGAAGCCATGAGAGTTAAAAGGAGGTCCCCCGTCAGTGACTAGTTCCCTAGGCAATCCAAACCTAACGAAGATCTCTTCAAATAAAAATGTTAATACTGATTCTTCATTAGCTTTAAGGAGTGCCTTAGCTTCTACCCACTTAGTCATATAATCTGTGCATACTAGTATATAAACTCTTTGACTGGATGGAGGGTTAATGGGACCTATAAAATCTAGTACCCATCTTTCAAAAGGTTCAAGAATTACCTGGGGATTGAGTGGCATTTCATCCTTGTGATTAGACTGGCCCATTCTTTGACAGCTATCGCAGGCCCTAACATATTTCCTTGCATCCTTGAAGATTGAGGGCCAGTAGTAACCCATCCTGAGAACCTTGTGCATTGTTCTTTTATCTGCAAAATGCCCTCCACAAGGGCCATTGTGACAGGCTTTCAATACATCGTAAATTTGATCTTCACCAATGCATCTCTGGATCTCCTGATCGAGTCCTGTGTGAAACAGACACCCGCATATCCAGTTGTACCTAGCGCTTTGCTGAATGATCTTCCTTTTTTCTCTATGCGATAGGTGTGATGGTAGTTTCCCTGCAACTAAATAGTTGGCAATGTCTGCATACCAAGGTGAGTGAGCAGATACTGCAAATAAATACTTGTCAGGAAAAGAATCATCTACTGGAATATTTTCATTATTTTTTAACCGAGAAAGGAAATCAGCAACTACATTCTCTTTTCCTGGTCGGTCTATGATTGTGATATCAAATTCTTGTAATAAAAATAGCCATCTGGTAACTCGAGCATTTGTAACTGATTTGTTCATTAAGTATTTAATGGCCGAGTGGTCAGTATGAACAAAAGTAGTATAACCAGTAATATAATGCCGAAGCTTATTGATAGCATAAATCACTGCTAGAAATTCATTCTCAGTAACTGTATAATTAAGTTATGCGGGGGTCATGTTTTTGCTAATAAAATAAATAGCATAAGGAAGATTGTTTTCTTCTTGTCCCAAGACAGCTCCAATCGCAGTGTCTGAGGCATCAGAGGATATATGAAAGGGGAGTGCCCAATCAGGTCCTCTCAAAATAGGAGTTGTAGACAACTGATGTTTAAGTTCATTATATTCTTTTTCACAATCACCAGTCCACTTAAATTCAACATTTTTCGTTGCTAACACAAATAGAGGAGAAGCTATTTTAGAAAAATTCTTGATAAATCTTCTATAATATCAATCATGTCCTAAGAAGCTTCTCACATCAGTTTGTGTTTTGGGGATAGGGATTACCTGTATTTTAACTAGATCGACTTGAATTCCTGGGAATGAGACAAAGTGACCCAATACAATACCTTGATTCATCATCATATGGCATTTTTTATTACTTAAGACAAGGTGTGCTTCTATACATCGCTTAAGTACTTTTCCAAGGTTCTGTAATGTATCCTCAAAAGTCGTGCCATAAGGAGTAAAGTCATCCATAAATATTTCTAAAGAATCATTTAGCATATCAGAAAAAATCCCTATCACTGCTCTTTGAAATGTTGTTGGGGCATTACGTAGCCCAAATGGAAGAACCCTATAGGCAAAGGTCCCCCATGGGCTAGTGAAAGTGGTCTTGTCTTGATCTTGGGGTGCAATCTTGATCTGATTATATCTACTAAATCCATCCAGAAACGAAAAGAATTTCTTACCTGCCAAGTTATCTAATACCTGATCAATGAATGGTAAAGAGAAATGGTCTTTCTGGGTGGCCTTATTTAGGGCTCTATAATCCACACATACTCTCCATTTCCCATTTTTCTTGGGTACAATTACTAGTGGAGAAACCCATTCACTATCAGATATAGGATATATAAATCCTGCATTCAACAATTTTTGAAGTTCTTCCTTTACAATTTCCCTTAAATTGGGATTCATCCGTCGTTGGGGTAGACAGACTGGGCGGCATCCTTATTTAATATAAATGCGGTGGGTGCATAGTTCAGGAGAAATCCCCTTCATATCTGTGTAATCCCATGCGAATGCTTCTTTATTTTCACGGAGTAGCTTCATTAACTGCTATTTTTGATCGTCTATTAGATTAGGATTTATATTTAATGTTTTACCCGGCTCGATTTCTACTGTTATACTTTTGGAGGAGCTACCAGCTAATTTCTAAGGTAGATTTTCAGTTTCAAGGTTCTGCTGGGATTCATATTCCAAGATTGTAGTGAAGTGATTATGTATTTCTGGACTGACCGAAGAAGGTTCAGAAATAAATTTGCTGATTAATTCATCTTCGGTTGAGTATTTGAAAGTTAAAGCTTGCCCGAAAGTTAAAATAGGTTGGGTTTCCTCATCCTCATAATCTAACCATACATAATTGTCGTTATTAATCATGGGTGTGGCATGAGGATAAAGAGTAAGCTGTTTGGTTTCCTAGCCATTAGAGATTGTCATTGATCCAGATCTATAGATGATTAAGGCATCTGCTGTAGCCAGCCAAGGTCTTCCTAAAATCAGTGGATGACTCCCCAAATTTGTTTTAGTTTGTAACACAACAAAATCGGCTGGGTAATTCCAAGATTCTACGGAAATTACCAGGTCTTCAATGACTCCTTCGGGTTTAATCGTAGAGTGGTCAGCCAGCTCTAGAATGGTTGGGGTTTCCCTAATTAAATTTTTCAACTGCAGTAATTGTGTTGTTTCAAGTGTCATAATGTTTATTGCAACACCCAGATCTACTAGAACTTTAGAGACAAAGGTTTTACCAACCTGAACTATTACTGTAGGGTGACCAGGGTCACCATATTTCACAGGAGGGTATTTTTCTGTCATCAAGGCAGTTAGTTCTCCCATCACATGGACTATGAGGGGTTCCTTAGCTTTTCTTCCAGGCTTTTTAATACAGATATCCCTAACAGTTCTAGCATAAATAGGAACATCTCTCAGTGCTTGCAATAGTGGAATTTTGACATATAAATTCTGCAGTTCTCCTAAAAGGTTAAAAGCAGGTGGCTCAAATGTTTTGGTAAGAGCCAAACATTCAGGAAAGGGCGGCTCTGTTGTTTGAGCAGTCTTGTTAGAAGATGATTCAACTGTTTCAGCATTGTTGTTAGATGACTTTTCTTTTCTAGTTTCCTCTTTTTCAGAGTCAGTAATATCATCAATGATGGGTTCAACTATTCTCCCAGAACGTAAATGGATATCATTGCATTGCATAGGGGAAATAGGTTGCAATTACCTCCAAAGCTTTATTATTATTTGGGTTGGGGTTAGGTTGTACAAGCAGTGGAGGTCTGATTGTCTGGTTATTTGGTGGAGCGTTAGATGTAAGGAAAGAGATTGTTGGTGCTGAGGAAATGGAATCTGTTGGGCTGTCCAGTTTGGGTTCCATTGATTGAAATAAGGTTGTTGTAGAGTCTAAGGATTCCACATGGTGGGATCGGTAAAAGGAGTATTTGGTTGCTGCATGGGTGGAAAATGCATTGGATTAAAGGGTGGGTATTGCATTTGATTCATGGGTGGGTAATTTGTTTGAAAAGGAGAGTGATTATTCCAGTGACTAAATGATGTCTTAGAACTCATACCTTGTCTTTGTGGTTTCCATTGCCTCCTCTGTGTCATCAGGTACACTACTTCAGCTTCCTCTTCAGTTGATTGAAGTGTTGCCTTTATTCCTGGCAAAGAAGGGCATTGTTGAGTCTCATGATCCTTTTCACAGATGGTGCAAATTGGTACCCTATCCAATGGGCATTCCCTCAGTGGGTGCTTCTCTCTGCATTTAGAACAGAAAATAATCAGAGCAGCTTCTACTTCTGCCTGCTTCTTTTTAACCTGCAGGGCATCAATTTGTCAAGCAAAAGAGCTTAACATTTCAGTTTTAAATTCTTCAAGCAAGTTACCTATTTCAGCTCGTGTTGCTCCTCCACTTGCTGATTTCTGGACTCTCGAGTATATACTCTCCCTGCCTTTTTGTATGCTTGCTACTCCTCTGGAGCATCTCATACAAAGGTTGATAATCTCATCAAATGGTTCTTTGGAAATATCTCCTTTTCCAAGCATATTCAGCATGTCCAAGCAGTCATCTCGTACCCCTTTTAGCAGTATTGTCTTCAGAATATCTTTACTCATAGTCAGATGATCAAATCGCTGCGGATTATATTACAGTCGCTCTACAAAGTCCTCCAGATTCTCGTCCTCCTTCTGAACCATTTCAAACAATTCTTCCTTCCTTTCTCTTGTTCAACAGTAATCCTGATATTTGGTCAGAAAAATTTCTTTCATCTGATCCCACGTAGTGATTACCTGAGCTCCTAAGCTCATAAACCACCTTAACGCATTCCCTTTCAATGTTGTTGGGAACAGTTTTAACTCTTGAGCAGGAGTTACATAATCATAACTCCTACATAGTATATCAAATTCGAAGAGGAACTCATCAGGCTCTTCAGAGGATAACCCATGAAAATTAGGTAGTTCTTCAGGTGGAATGTTCTTCATAGGGATTGTTCCTCTTGGGAGATCCCCAATAGGAAACTCCAGGGTGGAGAGTGAATTTTCCCCTCTTCCTTCCGCTCTGTTATCCTTCATTGGTCTTTTTCCTGAATCGCTTGCTCTATCTTCAGTATCTTCTGTTTCTTCAGGTTCTTCTACCGGTTCCTCAACGTGCTCTGGTGTTTCCATCTTCCTTTTAGGTCCTAGTACTTCCTCCATCTGGTGATCTGTTTGGGAGGAATGTTGGATCTGAGGTCTTTGGGAACTTGTCCTCTGGGATGTCTCAGCTTTTGAAATGATCTCATCAATGAAAATTTTTCTTCCTCCTCCTGTGCCTTTGCCACCTATAAAGTTAGCTTTCCTGCGTCCTCTCATGCACCTGTTATTATAAAGGAAAATCATTAATGCCTTTAAAATCTCTAGTCGCCTTCCCCAGCAGCGATGCCAAAATGTTGGCTACTCGAATTGTTTATTAATTAAACAGTCGAGTACCACATTAAATTGTCAACTCGAGAAAGTCCTTTTGTTTCAAAGGTGACCTCGTACTGTATGCACTCAATTCTAAAGGCATTTAAAGGTTGTAGTATAAACAAACCTACTTTCTATCAAACCCTTACTCTGTGTTACAGCAGCTATGATTTGTTGCAGAAATGAAATGAAAGCAATTAACTAATTGTAACAAATCTGCAAAAAGAAATGATGGTTGTTTTGTAACAGAGGACCAGGACCCTGTCCTCAGAATAAGGATGTCCAACACCAGCCTCTGTAACCAATTTGCCAATGCACACTGAAAATCCTAATCACCCGTGACACAATCTTTCATAGCACCAATCGATTAATAAAACAGACTATCAGCAAAAAGGAAATACCAAAAGCAAGGCTAGAAATACTCAGAAATCACTCACACACTTAACAGGAAAGAAATGGGTGAATCTTGTGAAGAAGGTGGGCCCTGTCCCTCTCACAAGATTCCCCGGAACACAGATGCTAAGTGGAAATGCTCAGAACAGTGCTTTATTCAAAATGTCAAATTACAATAAGGATTCAGACTTGCTCTGCACTACATTACTTCCGTTACAACTTAGCTACCCCTCTAATGTAGATGTCTCCTCTTTATAGAGGAGACATCTATTACAATAGATTGTCAATATTCATTCAGTTTGACCTTTTTGTACAAAAATAGGAAATCACTTCATGTTTACAGCATGTTGTTACAATAGTGTATAACTTTGTCATCCTTCGTTAGTCGGATCCTTCTGCTATTGCAAAACTAGTACACTTCAACCATCTCCTTGAGATCATCATACTATCCTTGGTTGTTTCGTCACTGTTGTCGATTTTGTAAATCTCAACTGTTCCCTTGAAGTTCTCGTGCTGTTCCTGGTGTCCCAGCATTTGCGACTGTGTTTTGCCAATCTTGGACAGTTGCTGATCGTGCTGTGTCAGCATCTGCAAAGTATGGTTATGCAAGCTTTAGACGGTTACTGCTCCGCTAGACAATTGTTGTTTCACCCATTGCAAAATGAGGTTTTACCCGCTTTAGTCAGTTGTTGTTTCTGGTGTTGCAGCAACTGCACAATTTCGGTTTCTGGTGTTGCGGCAACTGCGAATTATAATTCTGCAAACTTTGAACAATTTCAACAATTGTCAGTGACTTAGTCAACTTCCAAAGATTAATTATAAAGATAACATGAATATGTGTTGAATAATTAAACATATAGCAATGAGGAGAGTTACTTCATACCTTTGGAATAATGAGGTCAAAATGTTATCAAGGTTTTCAACTTATGGGCTAAAGAGGGTAACATCATAACAAAATATAAGGTCAAAAGTAGACAATATGGGGTCCTAACACAACCCTGCAATCAGTGCCTCATACTCGACTTCATTGTTAGAACAATCGAAAGCCGATTTATATGAAAAAATTCTTACATTACTTGGGAATTTATTTGGTAGGAAAACAGGGTTGTGTATCCAAATCCAAATTCCTGCACCATTCTTACCTACTACTCCATCAAAATCCATACTCCATAGATCAACTTCTTCTTCCAAGTGCTGGAATTTTGTTTGCTATTCTATCTTTGGCTATTGTCCATCAATTTTTTGCTGTTGGTGGAATGTAAACTATGTAGCGGTACTTGCAAGCCTTTGTCTCTCTCGATCAACCACTACCCTGAAATTTTATGTTATCTCTGGAACATCTTCCACTTCAACTAGTTGACTATTCACACCATTAAACCCACTATCTGAATAAAGAACAAAAGATTCTAAATCCGTATGTACATAGTTAATTGGATGATTCAATGGTTTCTCATTTCTCATGATCATATACTTCATTTTCTTCTCCCTATATAATTTCCTTCGCTGACCAAACACGGGAATAGTGGCATAGGAGAAATCTAATTGCAATGTCCCTTTCAATTTTGCACGCCACGACCTAGATAAAAGCATGCCAAATGTAGGGGGAATGTCGGCCACAACTACATCCACAAGAACATTCTTTGCTGGAATCTGATCTAAAGTCACAATCAAATCCTTAATGAGACCAATACATCTGACCCTACCGGAATCAAAGGAATAAAGATCATGATATTTACGAGTGATGTCCACATCCAATTTTTCCATAATCACCTTTAGCATCAAGTTGTGAGATGCTCCTGAATCAAACATGGCATTGTGCAAGACATAATTGTGCAATCTAAGGTTGATGTAAAATGGGGCTACTTCATTATCCTCGGATTGGCCTTCTAATGCCGGACCAAAAATAAGCTCGGGTTGGTCATCTTCTACATTAACCATATCAGACAGGGGATCTACATTCAAAATCTTTGACATTTGACTCTTATAACTACTATTTTTTATTAATTCAATTGAAGGTATCGACACTTTTAGCTTACCAATCTCATTCTCTATGCTGAAGGCTGTAGTTTTATCTACCTCTTTGGCCAGAGAATCCTTCTTTTTAGAACTTTTCTTTATTGTACTTGGCTGACTTGACTTCTCATTTGTAGATTGTACTTCATTGGAAGTAGGATCTACTAGCTCCTATCCTTTTTTCTGAACATTTGGAGAATCATTCTTTGGTTGTGCTGCTTCCTTCCGCTTTTGAATTGGATTGATTGGTACATCCCTGCTCCTGAGAGAATACTGTCTTTGTTGCGTTGTCAGTGCATTCATATATCCCCTCTGATATTCATCAGATTCTTCCTCCAAAACTATTTCATTGGCTAGTATAAAATCTTCATCTTTCTGTACAGTCAAGCTCTTTGAATATCCCTCATCCTCCATGATATAAATAGGCAAACCATCTGCTATAAAAAATTGATTTTCCTCTCCTATTGGATTCTCATCATCCACTCACTCCGGGCCATGCACATAGTTCTACTGTAGAGGTGTTTTGACTTGCTGTTGTGCTGATTGATCTTGTGCTCTTTGCTATCACTGTTTAATCCTGAACTCTGGCTACTACTGACTATGAAAATTTGTATTTCTGATTGATGCCTCGGGCTTATCTGCAATTTTTAATCTATCAAACATTTTCTAAATTTTACGAAGCAAATGATCAAAGGAAGATGATTCTTCCTTTATGGTCACTTTCTTCTCAGTCTTCGTCCTAGCTCTCTTAGCTAGTAGATTTCCTTGATCCGGATTTAAACAGGAACACAATAGATTATAGAGATAACCATAAATATAGAGATGTGATAACCATAAGTAAAGAGATGCAGTGGAAATAATACTTCATTTCATTAATGGAAACTACTGAAATATGCTTACAACCAGAAATGGAAATAAACCAGCTAGGGCGATGGTAGCTTATCTCTGAGAAGAGATGTGTGACTACATGCCTCTGAATGGTTCTGAACTGTGTTACAATGAGGCTCGAAGGCCTATTTATTGTTGAGAAACAATGGAAAACCCTTCACATTCCACAACCTAACCCTAGAAGATGAAACACCAAATTGTGGGCCCCGTTTTGGGTAAATTGGTACATCAATTTCCCGGGGTCGTAACTTTGGCAAACGATCTTCGTTTGATGCGTATGATAGCTCATTAGAAAGATCTATCCGAGAACTACCACTTTGGGAAGGGAAACATTAGTCCATTGACCCATGTTGCCCCCAGATTTCCCAAAAATGTCGTTTAGGGCCTCAAAACGGCTCCAGAAGTTTAGGACCCGAAAAAACTGCTAAAAATAGTAAATTGTACTACAATTACAGAAACTGAAAAACTGAACAAGATAGTTGCGGGGGTCCAAATGGGATAGGTGGGTGGCCACCAACATCCACCTGGATCATTCCTCCCCCCTTAGGAAGCAATGTTCCCCATTGCGTTGAGTTCCTCCTTGAGATGAGGAAACTTTTGCTGAGTTGGGTTGTTGGTGAGCTGTTCTGCAATCTCTGATGTGTCCAGAAATGGTGGGAAGCATGGTCGACGATGGTCCCCATTGAACACTCAGTGCAAGAAAAGGAATGGAGGAATGCTGTGCTTCAAAGCATTGTTGCCCATAGCCTTGGCACTGGTGTAAGGACCATGTCAGAGTGGTCGGAGCTTCTGATGGGCTCTTGTAAGGTGTTCTTTCTGCACATGCAACCAGACTTTGTTACCCACCTGAAGCTTGTGTGGTACCCCTGTGGGTGAGGAGAAGCTGTTCCTATGTTCTGTCATGACCGTATTCCTTTGCTGCTGCAGCTGCGTAGAGGAACCCTGCATGGGGGTCATGGATGTAGCAACGGTCTTCCCCTTACTTTGGGAGTGATCCAGACAGAAAATAAATTTCCTAGTCTGTGAGATGAGCTTGCTGCCTTTCTTAGCAGTGATCAAAGATGTGGCGGTAG
>APFE031123788.1:40771-68649 GCA_000404065.3 Pinus taeda | reverse complement strand
AATGGAAAATACTGAAATATGCTTACAACTAGAAATGGAAATAAACCAGCTAGGGCGATGGTAGCTTATCTCTGAGAAGAGATGTGTGGCTACATGCCTCTGAACGGTTCTGAACTGTGTTAAAATGAGGCTTGAAGGCCTATTTATTGTTGAGAAACAATGGAAAACCCTTCACATTCCACAACCTAACCCTAGAAGATGAAACGCCAAATTTTGGGCCTCGTTTTGGGTAAATTGGTACATCAATTTCCCGGGGTCGTAACTTTGGCATACAATCTCCGTTTCACGCGTATGATAGCTCATTAGAAAGATCTATCTGAGACTACCACTTTGGGAAGGGCAACATCAGTCCATGGACCCATGTTGTCCCCAGATTTCCCAAAAAACTTCGTTTAGGGCCTCAAAACAGCTCGAGAAGTTCAGGACCCGAAAAAACTGCTAAAAATAGTAAATTGTGCTACAATTACGGAAACTGAAAAACTGAAAGAGACAATTGCGGGGGTCCAAATGGGATAGGTGGGTGGCCACCAACATCCACCTGGATCATTCCTCCACACTCACTACAGAAGGTTGCATACCCTTCAATGTAGTAGGATCTCATTCTCTTAATTGGTATGCCATGTTGGGATCAAAACCATCAGGAAATTTTATCAAAGCCAGCCCCATCCGAGGCTTTATATAAGCTGGAATAGCATTATAGACAGTATTGAATCTTACACAGTAACCCTGAACACTTTCACCAACATTCCTCTTTATATTTTCATACTCGCAAATAATTTGGAGTGGATTTTTCTTTACCTCCCAACGATCCAGAAATTGTCTATGAAGAGCCGGTAATGTATTGATAGTCCCTGTGGGAAGTGCTCTGAACCACTTTTGCACCTCGCCTACAAAACTTTGCACAAATAGTCGCATGGTCACATTCTCTTCATCTATATCATGAAGATCAAAGAAGTCGTTCATCCTGTCAACATGGTGTTGCGCTATGATACCTTGGGTAGCATCAAACAATAGGATTTTACTTTGGTAATTAGCAGGCATAGCATCCAAGTTCTGTGGAAAAATGAGAGGTGAATATCTGGCAACATTGCTCGAGGTGGATTGGAAACTGGGCTTGGAGAAGCAGGAGGATTTATACCAACAAGGGCAGTTGACGCGATGGGTGCATGAGGTGTCAAAGGAGGTGAAGAAATGACAGATGTTTGTGGTGCTGAAGGGGGAGAAGATACAACAGATCTCTCATCAGATATGGTAGGTTGCACGGGAAGGGTGGGGATAAACTGAGGTTGAGAATGAACTTCAGAGCTTGACAAGACAACAGATGAACTAAGATCAGTAGCAGATGTAGATTCTAAGAGCTCAAGAATATTGGTAGTCACAATAGATGTTTGAAGTGAATTACAAATATAAGCATCAATTGATCTATTCACTCTTTTAGTTTCAAGATATTGTATAATTCCGGATTTAAAACAGTATCACCAACCACACTTTCAGATTTAGTTTCAAACAAAGATAGGTCAAAATGTTCATCAAACAGGAGATCTTCGAGATAATGAAATACAACTTGGCGTGAATGAGATTGCAAAACTAGTCTTGAACTCAAAGAACTTTCTTGCCTGAGTATTATTGGAATGAGATTGGGTTTTTCAAACATGGGAGGAGGATTAGGATCAAGATTGGCCGTGGTGTACCTTCTGGAAGCTAGTGTGTTGAATTTTTCCCAAAATTCAAATGATCATTACAATATTTTCAGCCAAATGAATTCTAAACCTATCATCCAAAAGTCTAGAATTGTTTTAAAAGTACTGGGGTAATATTTTTCAGTTTCTTCCGCAGTATGGTCGCCACTATGTTGAGTTAAAAACTAAATGTAACCTCAAGGCAGAGCACTGAATATCAATGGATTCCACCCATTTATTTTGATTCATTTAGTTATGGAAAAAAGATAGTTGTTGGCACATATACACATAAGAGAAACTAAATAATAAAGGAAGAAACAATGCCAAGACACATTACCACAAGAATCCCACAAAATGCTGCAAAACCCTGGTTCATTTCCTTGCCAAATTGCAAAAGTGATTTACAATGAAGCTCAAAGCATCCACAAGAGTCCAACCTTTACAAATGACTAAGAAAGTACATAATATAGGCATCAAACCACCTATGCTAGCCATCATGTGTCGAATCCTTGAGAAGAGGGGTGGTTTCAACCATAACTAAACTAAGAACAGGAATATAGGCAATGGAACAACTTGCCTCTAAAACCATAGAAACTTATTCATTCAACCTCAAACCACCTCTAACTGATGTATCTACCCCCTCAAGTCATTTTTCATCAAATTTACATCATTTACCATCACAAATTTAACAAGTAGAAGAGAAAAAGTCAACCGGTAGTCAAACTGGACGAAATTTTGAGTTTTAGGCAAAATTGGCAAAAATTTGCCTGATGCGTAGCGCACTGAGCCTGATGCATAGCACCAATAAAAGGCTGATTTTGGAGGCCTTTCACTTCACCAAATCCGGCCCAAGATAGCTTGCTGGAAAGCTCAACCTATCTAGTTTCTAGAACACATTGAATTTTCTGATTTGGAGTTTCTTTGCCCCTCCAAAAATCATTTCTCCCAAGATTGGTTCCTGTGGGTCCAAAAAGTGGCAGAGAGGGCATGTTTTAGGTGTTTTTTTCCCTTTAGGTGACATAGATCTCCTCCAAATTTTATGAAACTTTATAGATTTCATTGTTTTTCCATCAAGAATTCAAAAATGTAGGTCGTTTTACAAAATACTGAGCCAACTCAATGCCTCAAAATTCCCGTGCTTTTAATTACAAAATTGTAAAATGAAAAAAATTTCCCAAAATTTCTCCAAATTTGGCAAGAGGAAATCTTACTAACTGCTTTTCTGAGCTAATGAAGCTTCAACCAAAATTTTAAGTTTATCTTGTTCTTTTTGGCCCTCAAGGTTGTCTTTAACTTAGCTTTTAGCCTATTTATCCTTGTCTTGCAAATTTTATTCCGAGCTAAGTAATGATAAGCCATATGGCGCAACATTTTCTTTTCTTTGTTAGCTTTTTCAAGCATCTTCTCAAGGTGAATTTTCACCCTTTCCAACCATGACTCTTGGTCAGCCTCAATTTCTTGCTCAAGGGATGTCATTTTGATTTTTCTTCTCTTTGCCACTTGCCTATTTTCTCTAATCATTTGTAGCTCCATAATAGCTTGCTTATCTTCCATTTTCTTGTTTTCCTACTCAAGATAGTTGATGATCCATTTACCCCTCTGAAGGTCAAGTGATAAGGGTTGTATTTCAACCTCCTTCTCTTTGATAATCATATCCTTGTGTCTTGAGCTTTGAGAACCCAAATCAGTGACATCCTCCTCAATCGATACAAAATCCCTATCTTGCTCTTCAGTAGGGCCGTGTTCATGTATCTGTTTCTTTCATTTGTCTCTACCATATACCTGTTTAGCTGGACAAGAAGGCAAAGCCCCTTTCACCCCTAGTGAAGATAGCATTTACCTGTGCTACAGTGAAGAAAACACGACCCCTTCCACCCCTGGTGGAGATAGTACTCGTTTGGCAGCTGTAAAAAGCATCCTAGTGCCTCTTTCATAAGTAACAAACACAGGAACATGAGCCTCTTCTATTTTACTTTCAGGCTCTTTTTGTTTCCCGAAAGGTTCATCTTCCTCTTGAGATTCTGCAAATATTTGAGGCCCCTTGAAGCATTCATGGGCAATGAAAGTTTCTCATGACACTCCCAACTGAGTGAGCTGATGCAAAACAACAATTTTGATGATAGAAAAATGATAAATAATATTGAGCTGCTCTCGATATGATTTTCTTGTTGCAATCACTATCATTCTCTCTATGTTTTTACATATGAAATAAGGAATGCTCATCATTCTGACCCTAGTGAAGTGCATAAGCAATCTGATATGATAGGCGTAAAGTCTAGAGAACCTACCATCACATGTAAAGTATTTGATGATAAGTTTCATGAGTGGAACATACCGGTCCTCCAAGACTTTGAAAGGAAACACCTTGATAAGTTTACCATGGTATTTGGCCTTGATATAAGGTTCATAATGTTGCTGACTGATATTCTACCTTTTGTTCCACTTTTCCCCTACAACTGGCATTCTTGTGGCTTCTACAATGATAGTTGGTGAAAGAGTGAAATTGACCCCAGCAAGATGCACCGCACTATTTTCCATGTTTATGACAAACTGCCTTGCTAAATCATGGTGATATTTGGCCCTCTCAACCATTTCACAAAACTCAAAATAGGACTGATATCTAAAGCATGTGGTGGCTAGGGGGAAAACAAGGAGTTCACTCATGCTAGTAGGTTCCTCCCTAATGATTTTTCCACCCTTGTGAAGTTTCCTGGGCTGTACATTTCTAACCCTTGAGCTATCACTAAGTGTTTCTTCTTCAAAACTTGATTCACTGCGTCTTTCCATGATGGTTTTCTTAGGGATGTGATGTGATGATGGTATGGTAAACAATGAGGATGCGTGAGAACAAAGAGGATGAGTATGATGAGATTTTACAAATGTGAAGTAGAGTAGGGGAATGAAGGGACAAATTTATGAAATTAAGGTTTTGGCTTATGATGGACTTAGGGTTTGATGAAGGAAATTAGTTTCTTAGGGGAATAGGGAAAGGGAAAATGGAATTAATGAGTATATTTAAGGGCAATGAAGTGTGGAAAAAGGGAAAAAGATGCTAGGTTTGTAATGCACTGAAAATTTTGCAATGATATGAAAATGTATAAAGGCAAGCTAGGGTTTGATTTTTAAAAAAGCAAAACTTATGAAGAAAACATGAAGAAGATTAGTTTCAGCTCAATATCAATGAAAACTTACTTGTAGGAGTGAAATGCAGCGTTTGGGAGAGTTTAGGATGAATTTGAGTGGTTTTGCATCCTTCCTGGCCAATGTGCAGTGCCTATGTATTTTTACACTAGCATAAACTATCTAAAGTGCAACACTGGCCTGATGCACAGCACCAACCCTCTGATGCATAGCGCCAGGCAAATTTGCTGCAAAAATAGGGTTTTCTTCCTCCTTTGCTCGATTTCCTTTCAAATCATGATTTTGGCTCTGCACTTGATGTTTTGCACAATAAAATGGATGACTAGCATGAATTCACTTTATAAATGGATGGACTTTAATTTTTCGTCATTGCAAACCCACTTTTATAAATTCTTAGTCACTTTTCCTCAAAAACTCTGTTTTTCATTTGAAATTTGACTTTTTCTTGACCATTTGATGGACTGATGCATTGGTGCTTTTGTTTTTGTTGCGGCTGGGGTTGGCAAGGTGACCAAGAGTAGGTTCCAAACTTATTACATATAGAACACTTAAATTATATGAGATTTGTACATAAAATGGAAAAACTTTGTTTTATTCAATTTTGGATGACCATAATGACAAACCCTAAACCTAGTGAGACTAAAACCCTAAAACTAATTTTTGTAAATGAAATGAAGCAGGATGACAGTAAATGACCTAAAAAATGTAAAAATAGGTCAGCAGGTGAATGTCATGAGGCAAATTGACATGAAGCCACTACGATCAGTTAATCTATGACCCAATGGAATGTAGCTGATCGGATGAGACACCTAATATGCATGCAAAAGAGCAATTTGATCACTGATGGAGGTATGAAGATACCGACACTAACAAAGATTATATTATCTAGTGTTTCTCTTATGACTTCCAAAAACTCTCCGACAAATCCTCCTGCAAATTCTACTCTCATGACTAATATTGTTGAGTCTAAGAAAGGTAAATATCAACAACAACAAAAAAGTAAGAAGAAAGGTAAAGGTAAGAAGAAGAAATATTCTCCTCTAGAGGATAAACAAACAAATCAGTCCTCTAATGAGAAACCGAAGCCTTGCCATCCATCTTTGATCTGTAATGAGGAAGACATCACTTGTGACTATCCTCACTAGGTGGAATTGAACCGATTTATGAAATCTTCTACTCCTCTGACTATGTTGGCTGACCCATTTCCCAATCAGGAGACTCACATGGTTGCTCGTGACCCTACTTCCCCTAACTCAATTTTAATGCTTTCCCCTGCAAAGCTAAAATATTATATTATGGTGTCCACTTGAAGTAAAGACTATGGTAATGTGAATCCTACCAATGGTTAAGATAAGGATGAACTGAACCTACTAGTTCAACTCCATCTCCATCTAATCCTACACCACCTACGATTCCTACAGAATTAACCATTAAGCCTTGGAAGGGTGTTATTCATAAATATTCTTTCAACCCTCAGCCATGAGCTGCCCAAAGTTATAATGCAGTTGAAGACTTGGCTCAGTATCCATTAGCTATGTCCATGTTGGAGGTGTTGCAAAATTGTGCCACACAAAAGAAGGCTTTTCTTTCTGCCATCAGATGTATTTATCCTTCAAATTATGAACTAGGCATTTCAATCATGAGAACTATTCACCTCGAATTCTAGCTCAATTGGATTTTGTGATCTAGGTTGTCATATGGGGTAAGACCATCCATCATTCTGTTATAGACAAAGGTGCCTCAACCTACATTATGTCTTTATTCTGTTGGAAGTTGATTGGTTCTCCTCAATTGAGTTACTCACAAACCACCTTGAAAGATTTTGAAGAACAAATATATAAACCTTGTGGTATTTTGAACTCCTTGCAAGTAGAATTACGAGGTAAATTTGTAACCATAGAAGTTAAATTTATTAATAGACCTTTGGATTATAACCTTCTATTGAGTTTCACATGGGTTTATGCCATGGCTGCTATTGTTTCAACTTATTTTCGGATGATAACCTTTCCCCATAAAGGTACGATTGTAGCCATTGATCAACTCACCTTATTTTCCTCTATTTCTCAAGTTATAGAAAGTGTCGCCCTTGTATGGGAAAATATACATCCTTATCAGCATGTCAGGGTTGGGCTGCTTAAGGATTCCTCTCTCATGGGAACCTCTTCGCTTCCTTTGCCTTTGATTCTTGACATCTTTCCTTTAGTTTCATATATCAATATGATATCATCTTCTACTATTCCAACTCATCCTTGGATTGTACTAGATGAAACTAACATGGACAGTTTTGGCAACCAAATGCCGCTGAACCCTATTGAGCTTGATTATGAATCCATTTATTCTTCTTGTGCAACTCATCCTAATCTTACCTATTCAATCAATTGCATTTATCGTTCATTGGAGTATGACATGTCTTCTAATATTTTCTCTCGTGCACTGCCTACAGATTAGAGCATCATGGGGATCATGATTCCAGACGGCATGTCATGGGATTATCATCACCATCGTTCCTTCTTACCATATTTTTTTTAGGATAATCTCAATGACCTATATCAATCCAGTATTGTTGAGTTTGCTATGAATTTTGTTTTAATTCACGAAGTTGACTATGAAAAGAAATTGTCAAATATCAAAGAGGCGATACCTCTCGATATCTCAATTAAACTAGTGTTGTCAAGCATCTGTACATCGATGTGTCTTTCTCTCTAGATGAGATTAATACCTATAAGGCCATATTCCAGGAATTTTGAGTTGTCTTTTCCTTATCTTATGAGGAAATGTTAGGTATCGATCCAAATATAGCAGTATATGATATTAAAACTTATCCTATTCTAAGACAGTCTAGCAACACCTCCGTTTGGTCCATCTAAAGAAGGATACTGCGATTAAATATGAGGTTGACAAAATTCTACGTGTTCATTTCATTTATGCAGATCCTTTGACTGATTGGGTGTCAAATATTGTTCTTGTCATGAAGAAACAAGGAACAATATGTGTATGCATCAATTAGCAAGATATAAATATTGCTTGTCCAAAGGATAATTACCCAACCCCATTCATCGACCATATTGTTGATGATTATGCCAACTGTGAGATATATTTATTTATGGATGGTTTATCTAGCTATAATCAAATCAACATTCTCCCAGTGGATCAAACAAACACTACATTCATTTGTCCCTGAGGTACATTTCCATACTAGAAACTTCCTTTTGGCTTAAAGAATGATAGGGTTATGTTTTAGAGGGCGATGGATTACACCTTCCATGACATCAAATATATCATGAAACCTTATTTGGATGATCTACCCCCTCATTTTAAACATTGTATTGATCACCCAATGCATCTTAGCTAGGGCCATAGTTTTACGATGTAGACATTATAATATTCAACTTAATCCTAACAAATGTGTACTCTATGTTAGTTATGGTTGAATTCTTGGTTTTTTCATTTCAAAACATCGAATTTGTATCAATCCCTTGAAAGTTCAAGAAATGATGGATTTTCCTTCTCCTTCTTCCCTCGTTCAACTTCAATGACTCTAGGGAAAGGCTAAATTTCTTCGGAGGTTTATTCCTAATCATGTCAAGTTGACCAAAGGATTCGCTTTTGTTCTTAAGAAAGGGGTTCCCTTCCATTGGGACAATGCTACTCAATAGGCGTTCGATTCCTTGAAAGATGTACTGATTCAGGAATCTCTATTATATCCTCGTGATTACGAGGGCTATTATTTTGTGTATCCTGTTGCTGCAGTTATTACCATGAAATGGTATTGGTCTAGGAAGATGATGTAGGGACTGAACATATGATATATTATTTCGGTTCGAATATTAATGATACCAAAACCAAGTATACCCATGTATAAAAGTTAGCTTTGGCGGTTGTCCAAGTCATCCAAAGGTTTTGCCATTATATTGCTTTGGAAAGCTATGGTTGTTTCAGATTGCAACCCTATGAATTATATTTTGTCATGTCAATTGCTTGGGGAAAAATACTTCAAATGGATCATCATCTTGTAGGAGTTTGATTTCGAATTTATCAAGTCCAAATCCAAGAAATACTTAGTTTTTGTTGAGCTTATTTATGACCTTCCCATCACCGATTCTAAATTGACATTTGAAAATTCCATTCTAGATGAATCGTTGTTTCTAATCTCGTGATATTACCCATGGTATGGAGACATTCTTACATATCTCCATACCCATAGATTATGTTTTCATACCTCTCACTTTGAACAATGACGTATTCGATATCAATCTAAGAATTGCATTATCATCGGGAAACCCTTTATCATTGTGGTATCAATACAGTTTTTTGAAGGTGCCTCATCCATGAGGAGGCCAAGAAAGTCCTCAATGAATAACACTTGGAGGCATGTGATGGTCATTTTTCTGTTTATGCCACCACATAAAAGATCCTATGTCTTGGTTACTTTTGGCCTACCATATTTATTGATTGCATTCTAGATGCTTAGAAGTGTCATGCATGCCATATTTATGACTCTAAGACCTATGCTCTACCAACTCATATGCATCTTTTTATCGTCGTAGGTCCTTTTGCGAAATGGGATATCAATTTCATGGCATGTAACCCTCACTTGGTTGGGGTTCATGGCTATATCATTGTAGCGATTGATTACTTTGCTAAATGGGTCAAGGTGATGCCTACATATAAAAATAATAGAGAAACAACTGCATATTTTTTCTTTAACCATGTCATCACATGGTTTGGTGTTTTGCAAACCATAGTTATGAACCATGGGAAACACTTTTGTAATCACATTATGTCCGAACTAACTTCCAAATTGGGACTCTATCATGAAAGTTCCAATCCCTACTACCCTCAAGTTAATAAGAAAGTTGAGGCTATTAATAAATTTCTCAAAGCTATGCTTCAACGTATGATAGGGATCCATAAATCGAATTGGCATTTTCTTATTTTTGCTACCTTGTGGGCATACCAAACCTCCATTAGGCCTGCTAATGGATTTACATTGTTTGAATTGATTTATAATATGGAAGTTATCCTTCCAATTAAATGTGAGATTTTGTCACTAAAAGTTGTTATAGAACTTCTTCCTACCACTTCCATAGAAGAGGAATTTCTCTTACATCTAATGCGCTTAAATGAGACTCAACTAGATGTCAGTATGGCTAATGAAGCCTGTAAGAAACTTGTCAATACATAATATGAAAAAGAATTCAAGCCTTGTGTATCCTCAGAAGGAGACCTCGCCCATATATACAACCAATAATCTGATAAATTAGGATCAAGAAAGTTCCAACCCACGTGGCTAGGCCTATATTGTCGAGTGTGTTCTTGCTAAAGGGGCCCATGAGCTTGTCTCTTTTGATGGGCTTCCACTAGCATAGCCTAGAGATGGGTTGTACCTTAACAAATACTATGCTTGATTATTTACATAGTGCACTCTGTACATATTATATATAGGTATGTTGAGTGTGTTTGGAGTGTGTCTCTTCAGAGTTTTCTACAGTTTCTATTGATCCTATTTATGCTTTATTTGCAGATGTCAGCATCCTCTGAACCATATGTTGGCTATGCTTGATTTGTTTTTGTATGATTATTTTTGTTGTGCTAATAGAAATTATAGATTTATAAACATGTGCTTGCTTCTTTCCTTTTGTGCTGAGGTTTCCTTAGTTGTTGGTGCTTACAAATAGGTAAATTTCCTTAAGTTAAACAATACATTCATGAGCAAAATAGCTTCAAAAATGAATAATGGACAACAAACATGTATAATGCAAAAAATCATCAAAGAGACACATTAACACAATATTTTGATGAAGGAGTTCACCCCTCTTGGGCTACATCTCTTTGGTCCAGCTTCCATGGTTTGGGCCTCTTTATTAGCTCAATGTGGCAAAATTGTTGTTTACAAAGCTCTATGGTTCTTGATACCTGAACCAATGTGTTCAGAATGTCCAAATTAGCAAAGAAAACTTCTTTCTGAGCTCAATTTGGTAAAAAATTGTTCAAGTTATGTTGCATCCAATTTTTCTAGGAAACCTTGCTAAATCTGGAGAGACTCTAGTTAAGTCCACCAAAACTCGTAGTTCTGTCGAACTTGGCGCACTGTCAAATCCACCACCAACTTAATCTAGAATTAAACTGGGTTTAATTAAGGCTAAACAAAATTAATTTAAGCTAAGCGTGATTAGCACTATGCGCTTATCCTATTCGCTGGCTCTTGGTCATGTGCTTGTGGTCGCATGTGGTGGGGTTCGCCCACAAGGTTGGCTTCCCTCCTTTACCCCTTGTTATAGGTCTATTGGGAACATCACTTGCGATGATAATATCAGCACAATTAGGGCTCATCAAACCCTAATTTTGTTGCTACATTCCCTAGACAAGTCATCTTATTGAATGTTTTCATCCATGAAAGTTTCCTAGCTTGAAACCCTGCTGAAATACCTCTTTGGCACACCAACGTAGCCTTAGTCAGTGGAAACTACTTTGCATAGAAGGTAGGGCCATTCAGACCTGTCTTTCAGTGCACTTAGGCCCACTTTAACCTACGTTGGGTGAGAATGGGTGAAATTGACATAGGATTCTAGGAATATTCCTTGACTAGAAGGATGCCCAACTCTTATCCCATTCTATGAGCTTGAATTTGGATAGGCTATGGATCAATTAAACCTCTATCCTCTCACCAATTTCTCCATGGAAACTAACTATGAAATTATGGAAAACCTTTCAATGCACAATTTATGACAAAACACTTGCATTTCCCTATAAATTGACTAGTCATCATAGTGATCAGGAGGATGGAATTTGGATATTGTAGTGAAATGTTGTTGGTTTGAGACTTGAAATCATTGTCAAGTAATGTTATGTTGCTAGATTGATGTGCTATTGGTGTGATGAGGGTTTGGACTAAGCTGGATGAGTGACGCGGGATCAAACCACATTGGGTGTAACTTCTCCTTCTATCAATCAATAAAGTTGTTTGTTCCTTTTCTCATACTTTTATCATATCTATGATGAATGTATGTTCAAATGTTTTCGATTCAAATTTTTTATAGTATATAGATCATATGCTTTGATTATTGTTGTGTTCTATTTATGTTGGAAGGTACCAATTAAACGAATTTAGTTTGAACAAGAGTGACAAGAGCAATTCAAAGGAGAACAAAGGAAGCAAAAGATCACAAGTAGGTTCCTTCATCTTATCTATCTATTGTAGGAAAAGGTTAAACTTCTCTACTTCTGTTGTTCTAAGTGTAACTACCCACTTAGGGAATATGTACTTATCCATAGGTATAAATTCCATATAACAAATTGACAACCATACAGGGGAATGATTATTGTTCCTGGTAATTTAGCCTTATCACATTTGATGCAGGATCATACAGCTCAGCAATTTCATTATGTTCTAGTTAACTTAGGGGGTCTTTTGTTTTCAAGGAAGTTGGATTCCTATGTATGTAATCATTAATGTTTTGAGTAGTTAGAATAGGAATTAATTAGATATTGTGAGCATATTTGTAAACGCTCCTCAATGTAGGAGAGAATGAGTGATTAGTGGGAAATGGGAGAGTTGGAAATCATTTGTAACTCTTATTGGTCTCAAGATTCAAGGAACTAGAGAGGATTCTTAAGGATTAACTAGAGTTAAAAATGGACTTAGAGGATATTTAGGATTTAGTTCAGCAGATTAAGGATCTGAACTAGAATTGGTTAAACATAACCTTTTCTATAAATGTAAGCCTAAAAGGCATAGTCAATGGTTAGATAGGAGTCAGTTAAGAGTGAGATTAGATAGGTATGACTATAAGCCTACGGGCAAGAAAGGAAAGGCCGCTAATATAGAAGATTAGGTTGAGGAAGAAATTCCTGTGTAAAGGTTTGTTTGTTAATACAGATTACTCAATTTAGACTTTGTATGATGTGTAATGTGTAATTGAATATTAGATTGTGTGTGAACTAGAGTAAATCTGCATAACATAGGTTGCAAGTATGCAAAAAAAGAGAAGAGGTGCAGAGAAGTGTGTTACATGGTTACTAACAGATAGTATTGAAGAGACCCTTCACAGCCAAGTATAACCATAATGTTTCTTAAAACCTAAAGGTTTACAATGGAAGCATAAAGGCGCGAGCGAAGATCGAAATCAGAGCAAGTGAAGAATGGAAGGCGAAAACAAATATACAGGGAGAAAGCTGAATGAATGGTCTATTACACAGTAAGAACCAAAATAAAGTAAAGGCATGAAGAAATGAAGTAAACATGCATAGGAGTCATTGGATCAATCAGATCAACAGGCGATATTGTTTGCAATAGACGGATAAGATCTTATCGGGAAAATAAAGTAAGAAATTTAGCGATGGAGATTAAGCCATGTGTTAGTAGAAGGACAAAGCGTTTTTTGTAAGCAGGAAGTTTTTTCTCACACGCCCTCTAAGCTGTAAGTGATATTCAAAAATCGAACGCGATAAGATTTTATGCAATGGAATTAAACCCTTGTAGAATTTTGACCATCAAGACCATCCGTTGGCTGATTGATTAGATGCATATCGCTTCTGAAAGTGTGCGCTAGTTAATTTGGAATTCGGACGCGATGAGGTTTTATACAATGGGCTTAAAACCTCGTTGAGTTCTGATAATCGTGACCACTCAATGGTTGATTGATCGGATAGTAATCGTGCTCGAATGTGCGCATAGGTTAACACACCAGGCGGGCTCGATGAGTTATTCAAAGAATTTTAACTTCTTTGAGTTCTGGTGGGTGAATGGGTTAAAGTTGGAGATCGCGCGATAACCATTGATCTGAAGGAAGAAATCAACAGTGCAAATTTGAAGCGAAAGGTTGAGCATCGATATATGTGCCAAGGTCGTGGAATGGCGAAAAAGTAAGGGTTATGTGTGGTTTATGTGTAATTTCTATTATATGGAATTATAATATAAATAAAGTGGAATATATATATAAATAGATATATAATTATATATATTATATATATTAATATATTATGGGTTAAGTCTAGGTTAACCGAAGTCTAAAAGACCATGCTATGGTTAATATGCACGGGCTGTTAACCAAAGGTTATGAAGAGTTGTATAAAGTTATGCTTAGAGTTTACCAAGGGTTAGACTTCGAAGAGTCAAATGAAGCATTTCCGCATAGGTTTATTTAAGGAGCCTTAAACCTTGATCTAAAAGAATTTTTCCTAAGTAAGGAATCTTTGAGAATTCTTGGGACACACCTAGTGTGACATGCAATTTTATTGCATACTGTGGGTATATGCGGCTTTGGATGCATCATTATGGTATATACAACTTAGGTTGGCATCGACATTACATCCTAGTAGACTTTACTTGACTTCATTGATCTCTTTTCAGTCATCTTGAAGCTTTTTTGGTCAAAAAGTGTGCTTAAATGTCTGCTGATTGGGCTCTTTAGCATCAACGCAGCGTTGGTCTTGACATAGTGCACTGCAGAGAAGCCTTAGCTTAGAGACAGTGCTTTGCAATGCACTGTCTCCCACTCAGATCTATATTGATCCCCGTTACGCCAGAAAACCCATCTTTTGCTTGGTTTTATTCCAAATTTTCTTTCGATGTTGTTTGCTAAAAGATCAATGTTTTCTATGTCTCTGAAATCAATTTACATTTCTTCTCCTAGCCCTAGTTTGACCTCGATTGTTTGTTGTTTCTTAGGAGATTTCGTTATCATTATCAATTCATTGTCAAAGTTAGCTTACATCGATTAGTGTTTTCTGAAAAGGAATTGTCGTAAAGTCTTCATTTCTTTGAAAAAGAAATTTTTGTAAAGTCTTCATTTCTTGTGAAAAGCATTGATTAATCGTTTTTTCATTTACTTTCCTTATGTTCATCTAGACATTAAAGTAATGAAAATAAAAACATGCTTTATGCATTTAGAAGTTTTTGTTTTCTTGTAGGAATGGTATAGGGAAAGTTGCATTAGATGTGCTCTATGCTCTTTGTTTAATGATTCTGATTGCTCTATCTCTTTTAATTATGTTTTCAGTGTTTAAATCAAATGAAAAGAATGTTTTTCATCATAGTTGCATTCTAGGAGTTTCAGAAACAATATGTGGTGAACCTAAAAGGCAAACTTTTAAACAAGATCAACTAAAATTTATCTCAATTAACCTAATGGATCATTGTAACTTGACACATAACATTTAGAGGTCTAGGCTAGAGACATGTTCTAGCATCGTTAAACATAGTAGCTATCACTAATGGTCTACGATACATTCCAAGTGTGATACCTCATTCAATGTACGTAAGTATATCATATCTTGTCCACTACTTTCGAGTATATCGGGTGGTATTATAATATGAAAAGTATAAAGGAATGCTCTCATTATGTGGTTTCGCATTAGACAACGCTAACACTGATTGGTTTAACATATGTGCAGCCAATCACAGTTTAGCCAAAAGTTACTTCTGAGTATAAATTTATTCAAGAAATTCATCTTGAACCCGTTGTTCTTTTACGAGAATGCTTGGATCTCAAAGCTTAACAATCATAAGTTGTTACCGTACCAGAAGACGATCGACCAGTTTATCCTCCGACATTTGTAACTATTGAGGCTTCTCCTTTACCACAAAATCAAACACCAGAAATTTATTATGGACCTAAAGGCAAAATCCTTCCACATGGATTGATTGCTATTGAAGAATAATATAAAGAAGAAACTTCCCCCAAAACTCCAACTCATTTTGGACCAGGGCTTTATCTTTATCCTCTTTATCCTTAGTTAACTACTCCTTTTGATCCTCATTACTTTCAAACTCCTGTAGATTCAGTAGGACATTTGTTGGGTCATTTGATTATGCCTGAATCAACATCCCAGATTGTATCATCTGTTACAGCTGTGACAACATCTACTGTTGCTACTTCTTGGATGTTTACCACAACAGCTGAGTCACATCTGTATGGTTGTCCATCCACCCCACCAGGTTACCAATCATTATCTGGAACTCACTCCTATGTTTCTTCTAGTCCATGGTCTTCACCCATGTCGTCCACAGGAATTTTACTTGGTTCTTCACTTACGGATACTGAATAATTTGATCTATCGAGTCAATATCAAGCTAGTCCATCTAGTTATCATTGAATGTATCCACTTTACACTGGATTACCTCCATATGGAGAAGAATATGCCCAATCTGCTTATCCTCCATTTTCTGGTGGGAAATCATATGGAAGTATATTGTCATCTTTTGGTCCAACGTATTCTGGAATGACTGTTTGCAGGGAAAATTTTAAGAACCACCCTAAATTTATATGTATAATAAATGGGCGAATCCCCATGATACATAGGAAAAATGGGAATCGATTTTATTCATAGTATAATATGTATATATAATATTTTTGGCGAATCTCTCACCAGGTTATATTATCTTGTCAAGTCATGGCGAATCGATCACTGAATTATAAAATCTTGTAAGATCTTCGCAAATATTTCACTGAATAATAAAAAGTGAAGTCTTGGCGAATGTTTCGTTAGAGTATGAAACCATATATGATAATAGGAAAACATATTCATTAAATTGTAATATACTAACATACATGTTTGGAAAAAAGAAACATAATTTTCTCTCTTCCTACAAACAATGTCGCAAGTTTCAGTGGCCATGTTTGTCAAGGTTCTCACTGTACACTCTTTCATATCCTTCTATTAGTTTTGATAATATTCCACAACAAAGTTCTTGTAGGTGTTGATCTTGACCACCATTTCTGTCAAGGTAGGAGAGATTAATCTTTTCTCTACCACTTTTATCAAGCTACCACTTTTGTCAAGCTATCAAATTTCTTTCTTATTCCAAAGAGTCCAACTACGAGATTAAAAAAAAGAACCATATTTTGTACCACATTTGTCAAGCTGTCAAATTCCTTTCTCATTGCATAGACTCCAACTGTGAGATAAAAAAAACACATTTTGTTTACCCCAACACACCAACAAGTACCAAGCCCCAACTATATAATATAAGAAAGTAGTAGGTATCCCAAAGCCTTGAAGGGGATCTAACGGAAAGAAGTGACTGTTGTCAGAAGCCTTCCGATCAATATATTAATATATACATATAGATTTATTATTATTTTAATTGGGAATCTTCAATTAAATAATAAAATTTAATTACATCTCTCCCAATCTAAATTTCTTTTTAGCATAATTCACTACCTTCATATGTCTTCCATTTTTTAACAATGTTGTAACATGTCGATTAATTTCCTTTTTGGTGCACAATCTCCGCCTTTTAGGACAATATGGTGCACTGGCTCAACCCCTACAGATCATTATGACAAATTAAGAAAAACAGAGAAGATGAAAGGTTGTACAAACAAACATATTTTTCTAGCACTGGCTCAACCCCTACAGATCATTACGACAAATTAAGAATAACAGAGAAGATGAAAGGTTGTACAAACCAGCATATTTTTCAAACAACTAATCCAACATCAATACCTTAACTTTTTCATGAAGATATCATATTGAGAGGCTCAACCCCTATAGATCATTACGACAAATTAAGAATAACAGAGAAGATGAAAGGTTGTACAAACCAGCATATTTTTCAAACAACTAATCCAACATCAATACCTTAACTTTTTCATGAAGATATCATATTGAGAGCGTTTGAAAAATGGTGGGAAATCTGGGCAATGACTATCTCTCTTTGCGAGGGTGATGCAGAAAGAGTGATAAGATTTGACTGTTTTGAATTTTTTTTTGTTAAATCGAAAAAACTAATATTAATGGAAATATTGGTATTTTTTACTAGATTTTGTGAAGTGACTAAATGTAGCTTTAACCATTCATGTTAAGATGTTTTTATAATATAATTTCCTAAGTCTATTTAATATCTTCATTATCATAAAAACCAACCTATATCCATCTTAATTGCACTTCTACCACTCTTGGAGGATGAAATCTATTTATCCCTCTCAGCACTTGGTAGACCTGGAATTAAGATGGATCTAAGCTGATAGAATTTCCCCTTTAAATAGTCTGTGCTCACATGAATACCATGATATTATCATGGGTCAATACAATGGGTAATCATAAACTTGGAGCTTAAAAACTAATATTAGTAATTTATAAAAATTAATAATTTATTTTTATTTTATTTTTTTTATTCTAACCAAATTAAAATGTTTAAGTGACATTAAATTACAAGATCCATTTTTACCCTTGATCTACCAAGCCCGAGGATCAAATATTTTTTCACTCTATGCTAGTTTGCATATCACGATATTGGATCCCTCCCGTGGCTTAGTAGATCCAGAGTAAAGATGGATCTATGTTGGTTTAATCCCCCCCTTTAAATAGCCTACATTCCTCATGAATACCATGGGTCAATACCATGTGCCATCTTTTTTGTGCATGGTAGTAATAATAATTTGGCCCATAGGCTTCACCTAAATATAACACATTTTTTTAGTGTTCTTAAATATAATGTGACTTCTGGAGTAAATATAAAAAAATGTTTTATTTATTTACAATACCTCTCGTTTATTTATATTTTTATTAATTTACCATACCTCTTTTATAAATATGGTATTTGGCCCACAGGATTCACTTAAATAAAGCCTTTTTTTAGCCTTCTTAAATAGAAAGAGGGTTATGGACCAAATATAAAAAGAGGTTTTTATTTATTTACCATACCTCTAGTTTATTTATATTTAAATTTATTTACCATACATTTCGAGTAAGTATAAAAAGATGTTTTATTTATTTACCATACTCCACTTTATTTTTATTTTTATTTATTTACACTTAAATATAAGGTGACTTATGGAATAAATATAAAAAAAATGTTTTCCATTATTCTTTATATGATTATGAGTAAATAGATGCAAAATTGGAATATGGCTAGAACATATGGAAAATGAAAGAAAAAACCTTTTTTACACTGAATGCAGAGGGTTACATAACTATCATAAATACCTATTCTTGAAAATTAGGGCGAATGGAAGGTTGCAACTCCTAATTTCAAGGGATAAATTTACATTTTTTACTCTCTCCCTTAAAATAAGGTGGGATAATCTCCATACCGAATTTTTTTTATAAAATAAATTTGAGGTGATTTGTAGCAATGTATTGTCATACAAAATATTCGCCCAATAAAAATATAAAACCCCTTAGTTTCGCCCAAGGGCGAAAATTCGCCCCTAAAATTTTCCATGATTGTTTGTTAGCGGCAGCCTACAATTCCCATTCAACCAAGGCTTGTGTATCTATCACAACCATTGCAACATGTTTCATCCATAGCTACTACGCTTATCGTTATGACTTTACCATAGTCACAAGCTCAGCTGATTGAATCTCAACCTTTGCAAGCTGGTCCTTCAACCTCTTACCCTCAAGTTTCAGGTTTACAGACTCAGTCTTCTCAGGCCATTTTACACCAATCATTTGTGTCTGCAACCCAACAACTGTAGGCAAGTTTACCATTAACTAGGATGACTCAAACTTATAATGGTCTAATTTATTCACAACTTGGTCAAACTTGCATTAGTGGGCAAGAACTGTTACATCAACAAGTGTGGCAGCCACAATATCAACAACAGCAATTCCAACAGTACCAAACTTATCCTGGGTTTGTTCAACAAGCCTATGTTATGTTTGGTCAACAACAAGCTTACCCAGGTCCTGGTCAACAAACCTATGTTGGGTTTGGACAACAGCAAGTTTATCTTGGTGCTTAACAACCACCTTATACTGGATATGCTCAACAAACCTACTCCTATCAAGGTTACCAGCAAAAAATTCATTATGTTGATATGAAAATGCCTATTTCCCAGGTAATTCCACCTTACCCTGGTTATGCTCAGCCTGACCTAAACCGAAAATTGCCTTTTGTCGCACAATTGAATTAACGAATTTAAATTGGCTTACCAATGATCCCATTCTTTATCCACCTTGGTGGCCAATGATTCCACACAAATTATCTTTTGATATTCCTAAGTTCAATGGAAACCCTAGAGAAGATCTGTCCAATCACGTTATGACTTTTCATTTATGGTGTTCATCGAACTCCTTGAACGATGATTTAGTAATACTGCATATTTTACAGCGAACACTCACTGGTCTAGCTGCAAAGTGGTATATTGAATTATCACGAGCTTCATTTGACAACTTCACATCCTTAGCCACTACATTTTTAGCCCACTTCTAGTTACCCATCATATATGAAACTAGAATGGAATTGTTGGCCAACTTTAAATTAGCCACTTCTACTCACATTTATGATCATATTCATGAGTGGCGTCGTCATCGTCGAATGGTCAAAACGTTTCTTCCTCATAAGCTTTTAGTTGAGTAGTTTATTAAATCCTTGTTGCCATCTATCACCAAGGATGTGGCTAAAGGAGGAGTTGTTACTTAAGAGCAAGTAATTGCTCATGCCCAATACTTATACTTGATTTACACCCAGTCTAGCATGCTCTATGATAAGATTCCAAATGCACCGAGACCAACTTTTGCTATTCCACCACCTCCATCCAGTAAGGACTCTCATGCAGATGACGGTGTGATAGGTTCTTTAAGCACTTAAACAACAAGTAGACCATCTAGTCAAACACTTGCTATTTCAAATCAAACTTCTAATGCACCTGATAATACATTTCCTTCCGAGATAAACACCATGTCATCTGACAAAGGTAAAAATGAAAAGCAACCTAGGAGTAAGAAAAATGGGAAAACCAAAAAGAAATAAAATGATCCCCCTAAGAGAAATCATATGATTCCTCTTCTCTGGCTAGGAAACCTCATTACCCATGTTTAATTTGTAATGAGGAGCACTTTACGCGAGACTGTCCTCACCGCTTTGAATTGTCAAAACTTCTTAAGACTTATAGTACATCCACTGTGTTGACAAACCCTTTTCCAAATCTAGAGACTCATTTGGTTGCTAAAAATCATGCTTCCACTTCACAAGTTCTTATGTTATCCGCCACTAAGCCTAAAACCGATGTTTTGGTGAGTACATGAAGTAAAGATTATGGTAAACCACCATCATCATCGAATACCGAGGCTACAGATCAACCCAATACTTCGACTTCGACTTCGTTTGATTCCATTCCACCACCCATTGCACAAGAGTTAACAATAAAAATGGCTAAGGGAGTTGTTCATAAATCTACATTCAACCCTCAAGCTTGAGCAGTGCAAATTTATAACATAGTAGAATATTTGGCTCAGTCACCTTCTGCTATGTCGACACATGAGGTGCTTCAAAATTGTCCTCTCAAAAGAATGCTTTACTGTCAACAATTGGTGGAATTGATCCGATGGATTCCAATCTTGTGGTTTTTAACCATGCGAGTTATATGCCACAATTACCAGCATAGTTAGCCCAAGTAAATTCTTTGAATAAAATCATCCACCGGACCATTGTTGACAAGGGTGCATCTGCTTGTATCATGTCAATAAATTACTGGAAAACACTTGGCTCACTGCCTTTGTCAGAATCACCTACGACGTTAAAAGATTTTAATAGTCGCACTTATACACCTTATGGAATTTTAAGTAATCTATAGATAGAATTAGGGGGAACAACCATAACTATTGAAGTTGAGGCCATTGATGGACCCCTTGACTACAATATTTTACTAGGAAGACCATGGGTTTACATTATGGCTGCTGTGGTTTTGACATACTTTCGTATGATCGCTTTCCATCATAAAGGTGAAATCACATTAATTGATCAACTCGCCTTCTTAACCTCTAGTTCACAGGAAACTCGAAGTGTTTCGTTAGTTCACAAATCCCCACTATCTCTTCAGAATATTGGAGTAGATCTCTTAAAAGTTTCTTCCCTAATGGGCACCTTTTCGCTATCGTCACCATCACGAATGACAGAAGTTGCAAAAGTTGAGACCTGTAACATGATAGCTTCCACTTCATCTGACTCATGGAAGATTTCCAATAATTCTAAAGTTGATATGCATAATGAAACCATGCCGCTAAGCCCAATTGAGCTCGCATAGCAATCAATCCTTTTGGCGTGTGCAGCAAATCAAAATCCATCATCACCAATTGTATGGTTTGATCGTTCGTTAGAATATGGTACTTCCTCTGATCCTTTTTCATGTACATTTTCTACTGATGAAGGAATCATCCAATCAATGATGAGAAAAGAAGAACCATGGACATATTATCATCATTGATCCCATCTTCCAAATCACATAGAATATATTCTAGATGAACTAAATCACCCTTCAATAGTTGATTTCCTTTCAAATTCTGTATTTAAAGACACAATCGATTCCGAAAGAAACTTATCAAATATCGAAGAAACCATTTCTATCGATATTTTGACCAAACCTGGAATTGTAGAAAACATCCATGTTGGAAAATCTTGTTCTCCATCAGAACTTAAAACTTACCATACTCTTTTTCGTGAATTTTGTGATATATTTGCATGGTCATATGAGGAAATTCCAGTTATTGATTCTAGTATAGTTGAACATGAGATTAAAATGTATCCTGATGTCAAGTTGGTATGAAAGTGCCTCCATCCTATTCATTTGGAGGTTGCTGCTATAAAAGTAGAAGTTGAATTTTTTTTTTACATGCTGGTTTCATATACCCCATTCTCTTACCTATTGGGTTTCCAATATTGTTCATGTCATGAAGAAACAAGGAACAATATGAGTGTGTGTTGATTATAGGGATGTTAATCATTCTTGTACAAAAGACAACTATCCCACTCCCTTTATCGACCAAATAATTGATGAATGTTCCAGATGTGAAATATTTTCATTTATGGATGGCTTTTCCGGCTATAATCAGATTAATATCCACCCAGAAGACCAATATAAAATTGCCTTTATTTGTCCCTGGGGCACATTTGCATATAGGAAACTCCCTTTTGGTTTGAAGAATGCTAGGGAAACCTTTTAGAGGGAAATGAATTATGCCTTCCATGACATCAAACACATTTTTCAACCCTATCTAGATGATTTACCTTCTCATTCATAGAAACAGGCTGATCACCCGCAACATTTGAGACCCATCTTTTTATGGTGCCAACACTACAAATTCGACTCAATCCACATAAATTTGTGTTTTGTGTTGGTTTTTGTCATTTTCTTGGTTTCATAGTGTCCAAATAAGGAATTCGACTCGACCCTTAAAAGGTTATGGAAATTCTTGATCTGCCTCCGCCTTCCAATTTACTTCAGTTACAGAGACTCGAAGGGAAGGCAAAATTTCTAAGGAGATTCATTCCCAACTATGCCAAAATGGCTAGAGGATTTACTCGTATTTTGGAAAAGGGAATTCCCTTCCATTAGGACTAGGATGCACGATCTTGCTTTGATGCTCTAAAAGATACCCTGATCCAAGCATCATTGATGCATGCCCCTAATTGTCAAGACGACTATTTCTTGTATCTCGCTGGTACAGATATGACCATTGTTATGGTTTTATTCCAAGAAGAATATAGGATTGAACATACAATCTATTATTTGAGTCATAATCTCAATGATATAGAAGTTAAGTATTCTTATGTTGAGAAGCTAGCTTTGGCTACCATTCAAGTTGTACAAATATTTCACCATTATATCCTCCTCTGAAAGACCACTGTCATTTATTATTGCAACCCTATGACATACATATTGTCACATCAATCGCTGGGGGGGGGAATATTCAAAATGGATGGGCATTTTGTAGGAATTTGATATGGAATTCATCAAATCCAAGTCAAAGAAATCTCTAGTTTTTTCTGAGCTTCTTTGTGACCTCCCCTCTATGACCATCGATTCAACAACATAACCATCAATTCTAGATGAGTCTTTATTTCTGATCTCATCATTTGACCCTTGGTATGGAGATATACTGATCTATCTCCAAACCCAACCTTTTTGGCCCAATACTTCTCGCTCTCATCAACGATGTATTCGATATCAAGCTAAAGATTATCTGATTATTGGTGAAACCCTTTACCATTCCAGTATCGATATGATTTTACACAGGTGCCTCACACATGAGGAAGCTGAGAAAGTTCTAAATGATTTCCATTCTGGTGCTTGTGGTGGAAATTTATCTGGTTATGCTACCACACAGAAGATTCTCCATGCTGGTTACTTATGGACTACATATTTAATGATTGCATTATTGCTGCTAGAAGTTGTCATGCAAGCCTAATTTTTTACTGTAAAACTTGATTACCACCTACACCAGTGCATCCTATCCTTGTTGTTGGACCATTTGCAAAAATGGGGCATTTATTTTATTGGGGGGAATGGGTATATTATTATCCTCGTTGACTATTTTAAGAAATGGATTGAGGCAATGCCTACATTAAATAATAGTGGTGAGACAATTGCACTTTTTTTCTTTAACCATGTGGTTGCATGGTTTGGTGTACCACAAGCCATAGTCATAGATCATGGTTTGCATTATCGCAAGCACATGATGACTGAATTAACTTCCAAGTTAGCACTTTCACATGATAGTTATACTCCTTATTATCCATAGGCTAATGGACAAGTTGAATCTATGAAAAAAATCCTTAAGTGAATGCTTCAACGAATGATAGGAATTCACAAACAAAACTGACATTTGATCTTGTACTCAACTTGGTGGGCTTACTGAACCCCATTAAGAAATGCAACTGGATTCACACCTTTTCAATTGGTATGGTTTGGAGGCAATCTTGCCAATATAATGTGAAATTTCATCACTAAAACTTGCAATTGACTTGTTACCTCACACTTCTGATGAGGAAGCACATTTCTTAGAACTCATCCATCTATATCAAACACGTCGTGAAGCTACATTGGCCAATGAAGCACACAAGAAATGAATAAAGGTGCAATATGACAACAATGTCAAGCCTTGCATATTCTCAGAAGGAGACTTGGTCTTGCTTTATGATCAGGAAGCCAATAAATTAGGAGTAGGAGAATTTGAACCACTATGGATAGGCCCCTACATTATCAAGCGTGTTTTGGCAAAAGGCACTAAGAGTTGGTTAATTATGATGGAATTCCATTGTCACAACCTCGAAACGTGTTGTATCTTAAACATTACTATGCTTGATTGTGCGTAGTAAAAACACTATATGTTTGCTTTGATTGTGTGTGTGTGTCATAGTGTGACTTTTATAGTTTTTATGTGGTTAGTAATCTGGTTTGCATTTTTTGGAGATGTCGAAATCTTTGGAACCATTTGTTGGTTATGCCAATGGTGCTGGTCATAGTACACAAAACCTATCTTCTACAACATGGGCCATATTCGATCCAAGTGGTGAGTTAGTGAGTTTTCAAGGAATTTTTATCGGTCGTTCTACGAACAACATCGTTGAGTATAGCGCATTGATCAAACTCCTCTCTAATGCCATTTTGCTTGGAATTCGTCAAATATTCGTTAGGCTAGACTCACAACTTGTCGTACTACAACTTACAAATGTTTATACTATTTAAAATCCAACTATTCATCATATGTTCCTTAGATTTCGTATATTGGAAATACATTTTGATTATATTCAATATCAACATATTTCTAGAAACTTTAACACATTGACTGATTCTTTAGCGAATTACATGTTAAACAAACATTTACGACATATGTAAAGGATAAATTTTCAATGCACATCAACAATTGAATAGGATTACACATAACCATACAAAAAAACTGAAATCAAAATAGATATATTTTCAAAGTTTTTACAAACATTTGTGTCCAAGACATGTTGGTCATTTGACCTCAAAACCTCAAAATGCATATAGTAAATCATCTTAAGTAGATCTAATGATGCTCATGATAACAAGTCACTGCCTGGGCTATCATGCACAATAGCCTCATCCAACGGCTAGGTACACTAATAGTATGGCATTATAGTCTCATCAGTTACTCCTCGATCTGAACATATGGTATACCAAGGGTTAACCCCTCTATATGATCCTGCACCTCCTCAAATGTTTCGGTCAGAACCAAATCCTAGAGAACTACTCTTTCGACATTTCTCCTCACTAGTTCACCCGCATCCTATTGATGACCCATTGGTCAAACAGTGTCAATATATGTATGCGTGAGAACAATTTTAGTTTAGTCTTGGAAACAAAAAAAACACAAAAAAAATGTAAAAACTCAAAGATCAAAATACATGGTGAAAACAATTTACCTATAGCACCCAATTAATCACCCACTGGTAATATCAAATCTAGATCTCCACGAAAATCCGTCCTTGCATATGGATGGTCCTCAATGACAAGATGTTGTGGACGAAGTCAATTGAAGAATGCAGTAGAAAATGAGATTGACGACTGACCAACATGTCTAGCCATCAAATCGACCCATCTCTACATCTGTGGATCTCTAGGAATCGTTAAACTCAGTGACACATGTTGAGGTTGCATTAATGAAATTCTCTCCAAAGTAAAAGCAATCAAGATCAAACCATAGCCGAAATTTTTCATCTTACCGCTCTTTACTTTACTCAACTTCTCTTTCATCGAAGAGAGCACTGCCTCACACGAGTTCAATATAGTTGGCTCGCAACACTCGAGCCCATACTACATGTATGATCTATTCACTAGATGAAGTGTCACACTACCCGCCAACTTTGCTATAGCAAAGAGAATTGTTCGTAAGGGAAAATCATGAACATCCCTCATGTTTGTCTTCCCATCTTTGTTAGGTTGTGTACCTGGCCGACAAAATTATCGAATGTAGTCCCTCATTGCTTCATCCCCACGGGAAGAACCTGAAAGTGAAATGGGGGCAGAACGTCTCGACAATCATGTGAGAAATTAAATATCATTGATCAATATGGGGAGAATTTTGTCCCCTCCGTGAAAAACATGTTCCACTAGATCCCATGAATGAACCAAGAATTGTGATAGTTCTAATTGTTGCCTCATCCTAAATGACCTGAAATATTTGAGTAAACCACAAACTCTGAGGGCCTCAATAGTACCAATAACATTTAGGGCAACCATATCCTATTCTTCACATTCTCTTTCACACCAAGTGATAGCCATTTTGATCTGATAAAAGTCTGAAATCACACCATAGGATTAGTTAGGATTCATTTCATGCAAAAAATTGAAGAGATTTTGTGTAAGGATGATGAAAAAAATTTCTAAACTAAGCCCAACACACCCCTGGTCTTAAGACAACGTGTTGTAGATTAGTTCCCCTTCTTCTTGACTGCACCACAATGCATTTTTCGATTCATTGGGGTGCGTTGATACCAGGGCGTGGTATATTTTCCCTAGGGACCCAAAAGCCCTATAAAAATTCCCTGAAATTAAAAAAGAATGACCTTAATTGAAAGAGAAGAGTTAGATCTCCTACTTGGTCCTAACTACATTAAGAATGATCTGCAGAATCTCCCTCAATCAGTTGCTGAAGTTCGAGATAAAATTTGGTTCAGAGCACAAAACTAAATGGTAAATGTCAAATGGTAAAATGACTAGGTAAATTCTTGTTTTATGGTTATTTCATATTCATTAAATGAATAAACTATAGTTCTTCCTTATTTTACCAATGAAACAGGTATTTTTAATCCGTTTGGTGGTTCTTTGAGCAGGTTTATAGCTGACATAGTGAATTTGACGTCGATGATTGTAAAATGTACTTTTGACCACATAGCATACTTTTATCTCTTTTTCGAGCTCTGTTAAACATTGAAAAAATAACCCCTGGAGTCCTCCTTAAGCTCCTTTCAGACTCTCAAAATATGAAATTATTGCCAAGTGCTTGTCTTTCTCATCTCGTAAACGGATTGGAAAAGACATATACTCAGTATGAGTTAATGCTTTTCCAAACTGAGATAGATTATTTACAAAAAAGGAATATGTTGATCGAACATGGTCAATAGGTTCTCTCGTGTATTATTTTATGCTTATTTGGACTTGAGAGACAAATTTACGAAAAAATAACTTGTGGATTTTTCTTTTTGTCCCTTTTCGAACTCTCTAAATATGAAAAGGATCGAGTTCTCATTGTCGTTAAAATTGTTAAAACATCAAATAGCGACAAACTTGTCCATCATGAAAAGACCGAGTTTCACCTTTTCTAGACTCGTTAAAACATCACAGAGTGATGGATTCACCCGAA
>APFE031123788.1:25771-35771 GCA_000404065.3 Pinus taeda | reverse complement strand
AGTGCTAATACTAGTGTTCAACTTATCTTTTTCTTCAAAGCATAAAATTCTTTCTTCTATATATCTCACTAATGGAAGACTTTCTTGACACTTGTCAATGCATGTAATGGAGCTGCAATGGATGAAAACTTAGCATAAACTTTCTCCAATATTGTGTCACCCCCAAAAAGCTTCTTACCTTTGTAACTGTATTGGGCTTAGGCCAATTGAGAATGACCTCAACCTTAGAGGGGTTTATCTTTAGTTCACCTCCTCCAACAATGTGTCCCAAATACACCAAATAAATCTTACCAAATTTGCACTTCAACATTAACTGTTATTTTTTTAAGACACCAAGTACTTCGTTTACATGCATGGCATGTTCATCTCTTGACTTTCTGAAAATGAGGATATCATCTAAGTATACAATAAAAAAATCATCTAGAAATTGTATCAATACATCATTCATTACTCTCATGAAAGTAGCTGGAGCACTTGTAACATCGAAAGGCATAACAAGCCACTCAAGCATTCCTTGCTTAGTTTTAAATGTAGTTTACCAAATCTCTTCTTTAGCTATCCTAACTTTATGATAACCACTTCATAAATCTAACTTAGTGAAATAATTTGCATACCTCAACTGATCAAGCAAATCATCAATTTTTGGGAGTGGATAATGATTCTTTACCACGATTTTATTCAGTGCACAGAAATCCACACACATGTGCCAAGTGCCATCCTTCTTTTGGCCATGTGATGAACTAGTGCTTGTAATGGTTTCTTTTCCTTTTGTAACAATGGATGAAATCTTGGTCTCATCACCAGAATCTGAACCAAGTTCATGTTGTGTGGTAGTTGTCCTCTTTTGTTTTCCCTTTTTGTTTTGTTTCTTAGGCCTTAATTTAGGATACACTTTCCAACAGTGGGCTTCATCATGCCCCTCTTTGGAACACTGTTTGCTTGTGATTTTTTCACCTTCTTTCATCACACTTTCATTCTTCTTTCCCTTCCATTTTCCACCCTTTTCTTTCTCCTTACCCTTGAATGGCTTCTTCTTACTACCCTCTTCTTGAATGTTCTTTCCTCTAGATTCAAGGTGCATGGCTTGCACACATACCTTATCTAAATTGTTTGGATTAAACATAAGGATAATATATTCCAAATAGGAATGTAAACCCCCAATATATTTCAACAATGTATCTTGGGAATTAAAATTCACTCCTAATAACAAAGCCCTTTTTCTAAACTCCTGTGTATAATCTTGGACTGTTTGGCCTTCAAGCTACCTAAAATTGTACCAATCCATAATGGCTTTTTTCATATAGGGTAAAGGATAAAATTGTATTTTAATTGCAGAAACAAATTCAACCCAGGTGATGGATATCTTAGAATGGATTCTCATTCTTCTTGAGTCTTTACTTCCCACAAAACTAGTGCAGCTCCTTCTAGCCTCAGTGAAGCCAACTAGATCTTTATGTCATCTTCTTGAAGCTTCTGAATTCTTCAGTATACCTCCAATTGTCGAATCCAAGTGTCAAACTTTTTTGCATTCACCTCTCCATTATACATGGGAAGTTCGAATTTTATGTCCAATTTTAGTAATGGAGTTTTCCCTTTTGGCATTTTGGAATGGGTATGCACAATTTCAATGGTTGTAGTGGAATATGATGTTGTGTGAGATGATGGAAATGATGAGAAATATGATGAGGATGGTGGAGATCGAGGAGGATTTCCACCATTCCCTTTGGAATCACTCTTCTCATATTTTTTGTCCTCTAAGCTTCCTTCTCCATGTGGAGGTTTAGAAAACTCTCCAACCATTCTATTGTTCCTCTCTTCATAAATTACTCTACCCATCTTAGTCAAAGTATAGAAAGCTTTCTTAAATTCTTGCTCTTTTGAAGAGGGGCCTTCAGGCTCTCTTTCTCCAAACATAATGGCTATGGATTGAGGCTCATAAATTTGTATTGATTGTACCTCTTCAATCTCAGTTGAAGGCAAAACTTGAGGAGTTTCAAGTGTAGCTGGAATTGGAACTTTGACTGGTGGAGATTGTGGCCTTATGGCTCTCCTGGGCATTACCTCAAGAGTTGCAACCAGTAGATTCCCTTCTCCTTTCTGCAACTTTAAGCTTGTAAGAATCACAATTTTACAACCATTAAAACTATAATAGCACAAACTCAAGCAATCAAGCAATTCAACCTTGTGCTCTGATACCAACTTGATCTATTTTTGTATGATTAGTTTCTTGTGCTAATAACAATTACAGATTTATAAAAATGTGCTTGCGTCTTTCTTTTTGTGCTAAGGTTTCCTTAATTGTTGGTGCTTACAAACAGGTAAATTCACTTAAGTTAAAAAAGACATTCATGAGAAAAATAGCTTCAAAAATGAATAATTACCAACAAAAATGTACAATGTAGCAAACCATAAAGACACACATAACACAATATTTTCATGAAGGAGTGCACCCCTCCTAGTCTACATCTCCTAGGTCCAACTTCCATTGATTGGGCATCTATATTAGCTCAATGTGGAAAAAATACTATTTACAAAGATCTATGGCTCCTAATACCTACACCAATGTGTTCATAATATCCAAATTAGCCAAGAACACTTCTTTCTGAGCTCAATTTGGTGGAAAATTGCTCAAGTTATGCAACATTTATTTTTTTCCTTGGAAACCCCGCTAAATATGGAGAGACTCTAGTTAAGTCCACCAAAACTGGAAGTTCCACCGAACTTGGTGCGCTGCCAAATCTGTCGCCAACTTAATCCTAAATTAAAGTTGGTTTAATTAAGGCTAAATATAGTTAATTTAAGCTAAGTGTGATTAGTGCTAAGCGCTTATCTTACTCGCTAGCTCTTGGTCACGCACTTGTGGTTGCATGGGGTGGGGGTTGGCTCCCCTCCTTTCCCTTGCCCTCAATTCCATAGTTGCTTTAAATGCAATTTCATGGGCCAAGTTTTTAGTGGTTCTGCCAATGGTCCAATGACAAAGGAATGGAGTTTGGGTGGGGGAGGTTACGAGTTCAAACCCGCCTCCTCCCATCCCATATACTTTTACCATATAATATATGTTCCATTCAAAACTCTGACTTTGACCATATAACATTATTTATAATGTATTCAGGTTGCCAAATACATATGTGCCTTTGTATATAGTTTAAAATGAAAATTTAGGATTTAATTTGGAATATGTGGATTTGATAATTAATGATTAATATTAAATATAACACATAATATCTCTCTCCTCTCTCTCTCTCTCTCCTCCCTCTTCTCTCTATTATATATAATAATATATATATATAGTAAAAATATATAAATAAATATTAAATAATATATTTAATAAAAACAAATTCAAATTCCACCTTGGAGCCAACTAGGCAATTTCACCTTCATGCAACCAAACTAGCAAATCCAAAGGTGACACTTGTCACAACCCCATTGGACGAAAACTAAAGAAGATTCCCCTTGTTGACTGGATGGCCATGTCATCATTCTGTCCCATTCTGCAATTTTTTTATTTGTCTAGGAAAATTAACATCAAGTCTTTTCTCCTTCATCCACACTCTGTTTTCAGTGGAATGAATTGCATTGAAATTATCTTGACGATGTTATCCTTTACAACATCCCAAGCTGAGGAGGAGATCGAAAGAGGTAACTTCAAACCACTTGCAGTTCAACAACTATCCCTATTAAACAAGAGAGGGATCTCTCTAAGGATTTTACAGTAAATGACTCGAAGAGAAATGGATTTAATGTTAGATATAATAGTTTTAGTTGAGTTTTTTTTAATTTAGGGTTTTTAGGTTGCTGGACGAGGGATGAGAAAGATCAATTAGGTTAAGGTCTCAAAGGTTTGTAGTAGTAGGCATAAATAGGAGAAAGATAACAATGTCTTGTAATGAATTTAAGTTTTGGTCAATGTAGTGTAGGGTCTCAAAGCTTACGAAATCATAATGAGCATGTATTACCATGAATTCATTAATATAGAAGAAGAAATACACATACATGATTTTCCACATAAATAGAGCTTTGAATATAAATAATTATTCCTATATAATTGTAAGGAAAATCATTTAGGAAATAAAAACATGTTAAGAGAGATGAATTCATTCATAAGAAACTGGCATATAAAGGAAGAAACACCACAAACTCATTGCACAAGTATTCTTGAAAAATAGCTGCAACTGCTCCTTGATTAACTGTATGAAAGCATAAGATACAAGTCATCTCCTCTGAAGTCCAACCCTTCTCTATGAACGAGAAATGATACATATATGCTCAAACAAAGAGCTTCCCCACCATCAGGGGTTGAATCCCTAAGTGGTGGAACAGTTTCCAAGAATCTCTCAACTGACAAGTGAGAGTGAGAAGGTAAAAAACAAACTCTTCTCCTTGACTTTGATTTGAGTTTTGCTTCGTTTATGAGGCCTAATTAACCATAAGAACAACATATTATTCTAATTTATTTATGATTACATCATCTAGACTTCGAACTACTGAAGTTACATCATGACGTTAACTTTGACCAAGTCAAACTAAAAACCTAAGAAATTTACACAGTGGAATTTTTAATTAAAAACTCAGACAATGGAAAAAGCATAGCGACAACTTTGAGGCCACGTTTAGGTGTCTTTCTGAAGTCAAATTTGAAATCTGAAAGAACGTTAACTAGACTTGCTTGTCTAGTTTCCATAACATCTTAAATTTTTTTAAATGACCCAAGGGAAGACCTTCAAAAACAGATTCTCCCAAGTCGTCTCTAAAAATGTAGCGCTTGTCAAAAAGAGGGGCATAATGTTAATGTTTAACCCCTTTTTCTCCTTTTTCTCAAAATACGAGCCCCGTTTGAGAAATTTAATGAAATGGGTTTTGAGAGGAGGCCACCATATTTCCAAAAATGCAAGCCACTTGTCATTCAGAGCTCTAATGAAAAAGCATAGCACAAAGGCGTTGTGTTTCTGTAACTAGTGTAATTTCTGAACTTTGCACCAAATTTCATGAAAAGAAAAAAATGCTCATAAAACTCCAAAAAATGTTCCAGAAGTGCTAAATGAGGTATATTATGCTACCATGGATGCCTCAGAAAGTATCTCCACGTTTTCCTTCTCATTTTTACTTTTTAGGGTTTTCATTGAGTTTGGCCTTCAACTGCTTGATTCTGACCTTCGCAACATGATTCCTTGTGTAATAATGGATGGCCATCTTCCTTTGCAACTTGTTATCCCTTTTAACCTTCTCAAGGAGATTCTCAAGGTGGAAATTTATCTTGTCAAGCCAAAATTCCCTATCTTCATTTATTTCCATGGAAATCCTCTCCTCAAAGGTCAATTCTTCCATTGGTGGCTCTTGTTCTCTTATGGGTCTAGTTTCATGCCTTTGAACCAATACTCCCCATGATTTGGTATCTTTGTGGAAAGGGAGATGGGATGAAGTGAGAATGTGAAATCAATCCTTGCAATGGTGGCCTTTTCTCCTTTCATATTGATAGCAATCAAATCAGTGAGCTACTCATGAAAACTTACCTCTCCCACTCTTTAACAAAACCCTAGGAAGTTGACATCTTCAAATCATTGTCTTATGAATGGTGAAGCATTGATATAATTGTAATTTGTGGGATCATACTAGAATATTCCCCCCTTTATGATGTTTTATTCTCTCTGATGGTAAGGGTCATCTTCCATTTTTGAAACCCTAGATGATAGGAAAAGGGACAAAATAGTGAAAAGTGATTGAAGTCGTGAAATGAGGAAGTTAGCGAAGGGAGATGGGAGTAGGGAAACTTTGGGAGATGGAAAAAGGTTTTAGGAATCTTTAGGAAGTTAAATGGAGGGAAATTAATGAGGGAGATGAGCCATAAATTTTAAACACAATCCTAGTTAGGGAACCTACCCAACTTGATATATTAGGGCTAGGGTTTGTAGGGAGGTGAAGTGAACAGAAGGGAAATGGTTTATTGGTGGATGGGATGATGATTTGCATGAAAAAATAGGTATAGGGATAGTGATTTTAGGGTTTTAAAGCTCCAGCTGATCATTTGTAAGTTTTAAAACGTGAAACTCATACAAACCCTAGAGGACTAAACTCACCATCATTTTTTTTGTTTTTCCAAACGAAATGAGGGAGTGAAATGAGTGTACTTACTTCTTATGAGTTTGAAGGCATGAAGAAACTAGAATGCAAGCTTAAATTTTGAATTTGGGTGATTTTCTATGAGTTTTGGGATACTCTGCCTTATGCACAATGCAGTTCACAGAAGTGTGATGCCTCTCCTAGAAACGCAGTGCATTTCACACAAGTGCATTGCCAACTTGCAACCCACTTTTGGAGGCCTTAATCTACTCCAAATTGAAAATTTGATAGCTCGTTGAAAATCTCTTGAAGTATGATACAATATTGACTCCTCAATAATGCAATTTGGACACTCCAGCAAGGATAAAAATTGATTTTCCCAAGGTCACTCCAAAAACACAAGGTGTCTCTGACAAAAACTCAATGCCAACTTGCAGAGCATGTTTGGATGCCTTACACTAATCCAAATCACAATATGAAGGTACCATTGGAAATATTAGGATGTCTAGTTGTCCATAGAGTATTAAGTCTGGAAAATGGCTTGTACAAGGCTACGAAAAATTATTTTTCCCAAGGTCACTCCAAAAACACATGTGCCTCTTACAAAAGTGCAACGCCAACTTGCAGAGAACTTTTGACAACCTTCCTAAAGGATTTTTGAGCTGAAAGTGGTATGGATGGAAATATTATGATGTCGCCTATGCAATAGAGTCCTTAATCACTGGTAAAACCTTCTCCAAATCCTTGAAAAAATGTCTTGAAGTCAAGCTTTCCAGAAGTGTAACAACTCTCTCGTTGCAAGTTTAGTTTGGGTATTTCACTCAAATCATAATACCTATGCATAAACTAAAGGAGGTTTTTGTTCCTTGACCTATCCTTGACAAAATTGTCTTTCACTTTTATAAAAATTTTCTCCATTTTGGCATAAACATATTTTGAAGCAAAAATGTCCCTATGAGAAATGATGAGATGAGGTACTATACTGCAACATTGTCTTATTTGAAATATAACATTACCTTTACCTTTATTTTTATTTTCCTAAGCTGCTAACTCCCTTTGCCCACTGAATTACATGATGGAATTTTTTTTTTTGACATATGGTATCATGATGACACATGGAGTGAAAACCCTAGACCATGACCTAAAATGAGGAATTTAACTGTTTCATGACCAAAGACATTTAAACGAAGCTGTGATACCTCGAAGAAGATAATTACCATGATGAGTGATGAAGACCATAAGTAAGTAAAGGGAGCAACAGTGACCTAGACACAATAGCCAGTGACCAATTTTTTATTTGAAGACTCACTGAAATGACAAAAAATTGACTTGTCACCCTAACAACACCTTGTAAGAGCATATTTGATCATTGGTCACAAGCTAAACTGACTGACACTAACATTGGTTCCAGTTGGGGATGGCAACTCCTTGGAGGTGTCAAGAAAACCATAGACCTAGTAGCCTTATCCATTGGGCATGTAGTCAAATTGAAAAGACTAAATTCAAATGAAAGACTGACTGACTATCTGACCTTGACAAAAATCTAAAACTGACTAAACTTACTTATGGAAGAAAACCATCAGGATCTTAGGGCATCCACCACGGGCTTCAAATCCTAATGATAACCGCCCACCAGCTGAAGATATATATACAATAATGTGTAATGATCCCTCTAGTGTAACCAATCTAGCAAATGGCTACTTATTTGAATCATTATCGTACTTTCCTTGAGAAGGAAGAAAAAATAAAACATATGACAAACCAAGTGTCTACTAAACATATGTACATGTTCTTGCTAACATAGTGATTTTTCACTATGCCAACAGAGGCGAACCAACCCGATTGCAGACCCCAATTAGATCTGCTTTCGTTTGGAGTGGCTAGTTCCAACGAGTTTTAAAGGATCCCATAAACTGTTATAGGTGTTGAAAGAATGCTTCTTGGAGGAAGACTTCAATTAAATCAACAAAAGAAACAGCTAACCTATATGCAATAAGCTCTACCTATACTGATTCTACCTACTTGTGTTAATATTAACTATTCTAACCTATCCTGCAGGAGCATAATCAAAAGAGATTAAACATCATATATAGATTCCAAGTCCAAATGAATAAATTATTGATTTCACGGATGAACAAGGTTGTATTTAAGCTTAATTGCAAGCTAATTATTCAGACAAGAATACACATTCCTATTTCTACAAATAAAACTTGCAACTAATGTTTAATATAGCTTCGAATTGGAGACCACTCATGAGTTAATCATGATAATGAATTATATTCAAATAACCAAGACTAATCATAGGCTGTCCGTTATCACTGTTCACAAAAACAAAACATATATATCCTCATGCCAGTCACAACACCTTGATTCCAAACATAAAATAAAAAGGAAAATGAATATGGAAAAATGATCCTCCTTGACCAAAACAATCTTCTTTATTAGCATAATAAAATCGACCCCTCTTCTGCCAAAAAAAAGTCATTTTCCTCTGTCCAGAGGTGATACTTATGGAGAAGGAGAACTGACTGTCAGTTTCTCCTGACCTTTGGCCTTCCCTCTTCCTTTCCATATTCAAATTAAAATATATAAAATGTAACATTTAATGAAACAATGAACATGTTGAAGCCATTTCTAGTGGATTGTTTTATTTCCTGAAGAAAATGAATGGATGTCGATAGAAAGAGGAATGACTGCATGCCATCCCTTTGCACACATGTTTACTGAATGTATTCCCTTTTATTCTTTGAAGGCAAATGCAGACATTGCGCTCAATTTTCGACATCTGGCTTGATTTAAGGTGTATCCAGAGGTAATAATAACTCGATTCAGTGTGTTCATACGTTTCTTCGATAGATTGCGAGGTAGAGTGCTATGTGGTTGTTTCCATCCATCGAGCCTTGTCAAACTTGCACAGATGCAGCAGATGAAGGCATTTTTCTAGGATCCACAGAACATTGTACATATGAAACAAATCTTTGAGCCCGTACCTCCTTTTCTTGGACAAGTATTTTAGGATGTAAGATCCTTTTGCAAGTCAGGAGTTGCAATTGAAAGCTTTGTTACAAGGAAAGGCTAGAGGGAGGATAAGCAACAAGAAATCACTGTAGTCTATTGTGTAGCTCCTCACTATGTATGCCTACCCTATTGCTTGTCATAAATTCCTCTGTTTCAGCTAGGTCTCGCTTGCATCTGTTCCCCACAGTCATTCTTGATGCTTATGCATCAGCTCGTCGACCTTGCTTTTCTTCTCTTGGTTGTCTCTTGAAAAAATAATTAACATTAGCTATGATTATGAGAGATAAGATAAAAAAGCATAAAACAAAGCTTACCTTCATAAAAAAATTCATAAAGAGACAAACTCTGCAACTGGGGGTTATATGAGTCCTTCTAGCTCTAAATCTCAAGAGGGCATGATGATTTTTTGGGGACTGATGATTAAAAATGTATTGCAACCATAATTGATCAACCATTGAACCGTTCAACTTTGAAGACATAATTCCATCTGAAAACTCCAATTATCATTCAGAGAAACAAAAGATCAAACTTCTTAGGGGACCCATTCAAATTTTCTCCCAAAGCAGGTTTTAATAGGCTGCTGGTCGCGGTCACAAAAAACTATAAAAGTGTTGTTCCCTGGAGGGAACAACAAAAAACACTCCAAAAGGGTGTTGTTCCTTTTACGGAACAGTAGTGGTTCCTTGGAGGTAACAACAAAAAACACTCCAAAAGGGTGTACTTCCTTTTAGGGAACAACAAAAACACTCGAAAGTGGTTTTGGCCACTACAAAATGGTGAACCACTGGGAAAACCAGTTATCTTTGTTACCAAATAAACTTTGATCTGTAGAACATTAGGGTGTTAATATAAACTCGAAATGCAAACTGTATAGACAGATAGGCAGGATAAAAACAAAAACCTTCTACTTATTGACAGGGTTTTG
>APFE031123788.1:0-24961 GCA_000404065.3 Pinus taeda | reverse complement strand
AGCCCATGAAGGGAGGTTTACTTGTAGATGACAGATATTGGAAATTTAGTGTGGTGGATGGAACCAATGGAGAATGACAACAAATCTCATAGGGAAGTATAGGCTAGGTCTAGGTGGGATTTTCTTTTTTAAATGCAGCATCCCACCATGCCAGTCCAACCATGGTTACACATCTTTTCATTTTATAAAGATGTCCCTACATGCTTTAGGTATCCAAATTATCAACAGTGCCTACCTAGTTCCCAACAGATGCTAATGAGTGGCTTCAATTTGAATTTTACTGCTGATTTTCCAGTTCTCATGGGCTCATCGAAGGTTCGTTTAGCTTGCAAGGTAATAATGACTTTAGGATCTGCAGAATCATCAACAAGTTGATGAGGGAAGCAAAAACATTGAAGATAATGAATGAGGGCAATCGAAAGAAAGTTACAAAAGGTGGAAAAAAAACTGAAAGACTGAAATAAAATGGCTGAAAAGGACTGAAGTTAAAAAACAAAAGGAATATAGCCTTTGCGTAAAAAAAAAAATGAGAAAAAAAAACGAAAAATATAACTACGCTAACAACAAAAATAAAATAAATCCTAACCTACTCAGGAGGTAACCACCATGTTGTGGCTACTAGAAATATTTCTTAAGATGTTGGCCATTAACAGGGAGCTTTTTGGTTTCTCCCTGTAAAGTTTTTAATCTGTAGGTTCCCTGAATATTACAGCTCATATAAGAAATGGGGACTTCGTTGTTGTTATCATTTTTTTGGGCGAGGATTGCGGCATATGAAACATCAGAAGCGAAAGTGTACAGGAGGAATTCCTTGTCAAAATTGAGGCTAACCAATGCAGGAGCTTTTGCAATGGCCTCCTTAATTTGCTGAAATGATCTCTTGGATTCATCACTCCACCTATACACAGCGTCTTTCTTCATCATCAGGTAAATGGGATGCATTATTTCCGCAAAGCCTAAAACAAATTTCCTAACGAAATTAATCTTCCTGAAAAAAGATTGCATTGCTCTTTTATTTGCAGGAGGTTGTATTCTCATGATAGTCTCTATTCTTTCAGGATCAATAATAATTCCTTCCTTGGAGAGGATATGACCCAGTAGCTTCCCTTCTGTAACTGCGAAAACACTCTTCTTGGGATTCAATGATATTTCGTACCTTCGACATCTTTCGAAAATCTATTTTAAGTGATAAAAATGATCCCTTTTGCGATAAGAATACACAGTAATGTCGTCCATGTAAAGCACTACTAATCTGTTAATAAATCCTCGGAAATCTATGCCCGTAGCTCTCTGAAATGTGGCGCCTACATTAATAAATCCAAATGGCATTTTACGATATGCATAGGTGCTCCATTTAGTGTTGAAGGTTGTCTTAAGTTGATCTCCATTCGACACCAACACTTAATTATATCCCAAAAACCCATCCAATAAGGACAGCATGTCAGACCCAGAAACGCATTGAAGAATGTGTTCCATAGAAGGTACTGGATAGTTATCCTTTTGCGATGCTCTGTTCAAGTTCCAGAAATTGATACATAATCTGATGTCTCCATTTTTTTTTCTTACTGGAACGAAATTGGCTACCCAGTGGGTGTTCCTGACCAGAAAAATGATTTTAGCATCCAGCATTTTGTTCAATTCTTTCTTCACCAACGGTTCTAGGCTTAAATGCATCTTACGAAGCTTTTGTCGGTAGGGATTAACATCCTTTTCCAAAGGAATTATATGTTGCGTGATGCCAGTGTCGAAGGTTTTTGAGTCGCTATATGTCCATGCAAAGACGTCCTTGTACTCTTTAAACATCTTAACAAATGCAGCCTTTTCTTGTGGAGAGCATTCTAAGCCCAAATTGACATTTTTGGTCTTTTTCAGTTCCACGATTGACTGACTCATACTTCATGGATGAGCTATGCATTTTGTAGTTAGTCGGCTTTCTAAATTTATCATGTAGGTCATAAAAGTGCTCCATGTTGACAACTGACTTGGGAAATATATTGGACTAATCTTTTTCCTCATCTTCACTCTCATTCATAAGCCTGTCATGCTCTTTTTCATCAATGAGTGCATTTTGAATGTCTTTTCGCAATGTAAGAACTCAAGGATTTGCTCTTCACCTTCGAATACCAGCTAATTTGAGATGTTATTAGGTACAGACGGTATGAAAATCAATTTAACATAATATTTATTCTTGTTTAATCTAAGGTCAGGCAAAATTTTTGAAGCCATACCAGCCATCAGATCGACATCTTGTTTTTCCCTCGAGGTATGTATGTGATATTAAAAGAATCAAAACTATCGATTAATCTCCATACCTCATGTTGGTATCTTACCCGGTGTGGCAAATTACAATGTATCCTTTTCCTTACCTGGTTGAAAATTATCTGTGAGTCACCAAAAACTTTAAGATTTTTCACCTTCACGTCAATGGCTTTCTTTAGGCCTTGCAGCAAGCCTTCGTACTCCGTTGTTGGCCATCAAATGTTGGTTCCCTTGTGGGTCAATGACAATGCTCCAGGAACTTGTGCCCTCTATGCAGTTAGAGCCTTTGAAGTAGAGTGTCCAAAATATATAATCTAATGTTACATCAACTAAATTGCTTTCTACAAAATTAGTCCTATCATCTACTATAATATAGGATAGTTCATTAGTTGGACTACAGGGGAGAGCTTCCAACTATGTGTTCGTTGCAGTTTCTTCAACTGTCTCTACATGGAATTCTCCAAAATAGGTTTCCATGGCACAAATGTCAAAACTATAATTCCCAAGGATAGAGTTGGTAAACATTACAGGTTCATTGAGGTTGTTGAATTCTGTCACTACATACTTCATACATATTTCTTGATCAACTCTCAGCATATCACCTTTTCCTTTCTGAGGCAACAAGAGATGGGACCAACCAGTTGAGAAATATCCATTCAAATTTGATGACCAGTCCCTACTAAGAAGCATTCCATATGCTTCGGGTATGTCGACTACCACTATGTCAATGACTTGCATGTACTGTGGTTTGGTAGTCATCCTAATCAATACATCTTTCAATTCTCCAATCACTTTTACATTCGTTCTGTCCAATTGCATAATTTGAGTTCAATTTTTCTCGGGCATTGCATGAAGTCTTTTAGCAACAGCGTAAGGCATAACAGTGGATGAGGCACTAGAATCTACCAGGAAATTGTGTATGTTCATGTTGAATATTTCAAATGTGATAAGGAAAGGTGGAGTCATGGATTTTGGTTTTCTTCCTATCATGGTTGCACTGACATCTTGGGGCGTTTGATTCATTTTCGACAAAGTGGCCTCCATGGCTGATGGCATTTGGGATGTATTGGAGGTACTAATAGGTTTGGACACTGAAGTTTTGGTTTAACTACTCAGATTCATGAGAGATTTGCAATTCCATTCATTCATAGCTTTCAAAAGAAAATCTCTCTACTGCGTTAACTTTAACAAATCGAAGTACATGATATTAGCCCTAGATTTCTTAAGAGCATCCACAATGTTGTAATCAATGTTATAAACAGGGTAGGGAAGAGTAAACATACAAGCCTTGCCGCTCTTAGGTGGGAATTTACCATTTTGAATTACCTTCGTTGCATTTAGTGATGTATTATCCTTCTCTGGACAGCTCACAACTAAAGTACTCTTGGAATTACCACTAGGTTTATTCTTCTCAATAGGAACCTTGGGAGTAGATGTCTTCAAACGGTGAAGATCTCTCTTTGTCTAGTCTACATTCTTCACCACATCAGCAAGAGGCCCTTTACTTCGTGTGTGGATTTCATTAGTGTGAATTTCTTCTATACTATCTTCTTCGTCGTCATCATTCCCATTTGCATAGAAATCCCATAGTACATTGACTTGAGATACCTCATCCCTAGGCTCTTCTACCTCATAATATTCCTCATCTTCCTGTTCTTGATCCAGATCTGTTATAGGTTCCTCTTTGGTAAGAAGTGATCCGATAAGGGTCAGGTCTTCCATATTTAAAATCCCTTCATTAGGTGTAGCAAGCAATGCAGGTTGACCATGAAAACCTTCAATCTTCTTAGGATAGAAAGTTTTGAAGGATTTCCTGTTGTTATTATTTCCTCCATTCCCATTTGTACTCTCTCCAGAATTCCTCTTCATATCGATGACTGTGTTCGTCAATTTCTTAATGATCTGATGCAAACCCTCCACATATGTGGTGTCCTTTCCTTTCATGTCATTCACTTTATTATCACTCCCATTATTCTTCTTTGATGATTGAAAGGCTTTCTTTTCTTCAGTCATATGATGACATAATGTGAGACTGATCATTTCATTCCCAACTTTTACTGCTTTATCAATGGCACCCTGTAAGGTTTATGTATTACTCCTTCTGACCCACATCGTTGTAGGGACAGGGAGAGTAGTGATGTAGAATTCCATGAGCACCTCATCAGTAGGTCTAGTGTTACCCAAGATTCTTTTGAACAAAGTGTTCAACTGGATGTTAAAATCGTTTACATTTTCTTTGGTTTCCATTTTTAAACATGATAGTTATAAAACCAAGGCCATGGGTGTCTTATCATCACCAAACTTGTCTAAGAAGGTCTGCTGAAAGGCACCCCATGAGGTAATCGATCCTATTCTCAAGCTAAATTACCATGTGGAAGCCGATTTTGAATCCATGTGCGACATTTATAGATGAAATCCTGAAAGCTATGGACAGCAATTCAGACCCTCTTTCTAGCGCCAAATTTGTTGACATGGCGAATTTTTGATATGCCAACAAAGGGAAACTAACCTGATCACAGACCCCAATTAGATCCCCTTTCATTTGGAGTGGCTAGTTCCAACGGGTTTTAAAGGATCTCGTAAACTGTTATAGGTGTTGAAATATTTCTTCTTGGAGGAAGTATTCAATTAAATCAACAAAAGAGAGAGCTAACCTATATGCACTAAGCTTTACCTATACTGATTCTACCTACTTCTGTTAATGTTAACTATTCTAACCTATCCTACAGGAGCATAATCAAAAGAGATTAAACATCATATATGGATTCCAAGTCCAAATGAATCAATTACTAATTTCACCGATGAACAAGGTTGCATTTAAGCTTAATTGCAAGCAAATTATTCATACAAGAATACACATTCCTGTTTCTACAAATAAAACTTCCAACTGATGTTTAATATAACTTTGAATAGGAGACCGCTCATGAGTTAACCATGATAATGAATTATATTCAGATAACCAAGACTAGTCATAAGTTGTCTGTTATCACTGTGCACAAAAATAAAACATATATATCCTCATGCTAGTCAAAACACCTTGATTCCAAACATAAAAGAAAAATGAAAATGAATCTCAAAAAAGGCTTCTTCTTGACCGAAACAATCTTCTTTATTAGCATAATAAAATCGGCCCCTCTGCTACCAGAAAAAAAGTCCTTTTCCTCTGTCCAGAGGTGATACTTATGGAGAAAGAGAATTGATAGTCAATTTCTCCCGACCTTCGGCCTTCCCTCTCCCTTTCCATATTCAAATTAAAATATACAAAATGTAACGGTTAATGTAACAACAAACACATTGAAGCCATTGCTACTGGATCATTTTATTTCCTGAAGAAAAATGAATGGATGTTGGTAGAAAGAGGAATGACTGCATGCCATCCCTTTGCACACGTATTGACTGAATGTTATTCCTTTTTGTTCCCTAAAGGAAAATGAAGACAATTCACTCATTTTTTTACATTTGGCTTGATTTAAGGTCTATCCAGAGGTAATAATAACTCGATTCGATGTGTTCATATGTTACTTCAACAAATTGCGAGGTAGAGTGTTGTGCAGTTGTTTCTATCCATCGATCCTTATCAAATTTGCATAGATCCAATAGAAAAAGGCGTTCTTCTAAGATCCATAGAACATTGTACATATGAAACAAATCTCTAAGCCCGTACCTCCTTTTCTTGGACATGTATTTCAAGATGTAAGATCCTTTTGCAAGTTGGCAGTTGCAACTGAAATCTCTATTACAAGAGTGGAAGGGTTGAAGGGAGGATAAGCAACAAGAAATCACCGTAGTCTATTGCGTAGCTCCCCACTATGTATGCCTACCCGATTTCTTGTCATAAATTCCTATATTTCGGGTAGGTCTCACTTGCATCTTTTCCCCACAGCCATTCCTGATGCTTATGCATAAGCTCATCAACCTCGCTTTTCTTCTCTTGGTCCTCGACTACCGAAATAATTAACATTATCTATGATTATGAGAGATATGATATAAAATCCTCAAACAAACCTTACCTTCATAAAAACTTTCATAAAGAGATAGACTCTGCAACTGGGGGTTATATGAGTCCTTCCTGCTCTAAATCTCAAGAGGGTGTGATGACTTTTTTGGGACTGATGATCAAAATTAGATTACAACCATAATTAATAAACCATTGAACCATTCAGCTTTGAAGACATAATTCCATCTAACAACTCCAGTTATCATTCTGAGAAACGAAAGATCAAACTTTGTAGGAGACCCATTCAAATTTTCCCCCAAAGCAAGTTTTAATAGGGTGGTGGTTGTGGTAACAAAAAACTCTAAAAGTGTTGTTCCCTGGAGGGAACAACAAAAAACACTCCAAAAGGGTGTTGTTCCCTTTAGGGAACAATAGCTGTTCCCTCGAGGGAACAACAAAATGCACTCTGAAAGGGTGTTATTCCTTTTAGGGAAAAGCAGTTGTTCCCTAGAGGGAAACAACAAAAAAACTCGAAAGTGGTTGTGGCCACAACAGTTCCATAAATATATTAAAATCCATCTTCCCTTTTGACATAGCAAATTAGTGTAAGGATCTTTAAAAATCTGAAATTTTACTTTGTCTTCGAATCCCACAAAAATACAAGTACTCCTTTCATTTTGATCTGAAATAATACTTAGTTGTTGATACATAGGAAGGCATAGGGAAGTATGACTTTTTGCTACTTGAGTGTTGGCTACAAATTCTTCAAGCATGAGAAACTCTGATTCTATCTCTAGCATACTATCTATCTCAGAATCATATTCTTCCAAATCATAGTCTAAATCATCTTTGAACAGAACACACTCTTCAATATTATTAAACATGTCATCCCTATCCTCTTCATGAAAGAAAACAATCCATGCTAGTTGATCTCATTGCAGGAAATATACATCACAAATTGGCTTACTCACAACAACTTTGTCTATAGTTTCATCAACCTCATGACTGTCATCATTTAAACCCAGATTTTCATTTTAAATAATGGAAGAAATTTCACTTACACATTCTTCATTGTCTGAGTACTACAACCCGACCTTAACCTGGGTTGCAACATCGTTTTTCAAGAGCTCATCTATCTAATCTTTAAATAGAGGAGAAAATTGAGTTTTATAGAAATCAACATTGGCTTGGTGATTTTCATTTTCAAGATCAGGAATAGGCCTTTCTCTATTTTGATCCTAGTCTACTTCATCCAAGGAGGAAGCTGTTAATTCTTGTCGGGAGGAAAAACCATAAAGGGCTTCTAATATATCGTTTTCCATACATTCTTCATCCCCATATGAATTTTCAAGAAATTTAATGAAATTTTTAGAAATCTCACAACAACTATCCATGAATGATGAGTAAAATTTGCATCTTTGATAATGTTGAAAGAAAGTTGAATGAAAATCCTTTAAGGAATATAAACTAGTAGATGGTAGACTCTCATACCATTTCCTCACTATATCCTCCAAGGTAGCCATGAAGATATTCATCAGAAAATCTTTAGAAAACTTAGTATTTAATCTGTGAATATGAAAATGAAATTTGACCAAATGCAAACTAGCATCTTCTGCATCCTGGCCTTTATACTTTGGCAGCCTTGTTTGCCAATCTATACAAGTAATTTTATTCGAAAAACCAAGAATATGCGCTCTATTCATAGGAGCATACCTTTGAGCAGTTGAATCCATCTTGAAAATAGTTAAGTCATCAAGAAATTCTTCAAATTACTATTTTTTTAACAATGAGTCGGCATGAAAATTCTAAACCTTTGGATTCTTCGACACTGGAGTCGCCAGGTGAAAGATGCACAACCTTTCTTGTGTTTGATCGTTGTTCACCATCAGCAATCAAATTTGATCCTTGTCGTTATTTCTGAGGGAAGATATATCACTCGTTTCCCGCAATGGTAGGAAAATGTTATCCTCTAAAATGTCCCAGGCTGAGGAGATCAAAAGAGGTAACTTCAAACCACTTGCAGTTTAGTAGCTAACCCTACTAAACTAGAGAGGGATCTCTTTAAGGATTTCACAATCAATGAATTACTGAAAGAGAAATGGATTTTAGGCTAGATATAATAGTTTTAGTTGAGTTTTTGAAAATTTAGGGTTTTTAGGTTGTTGGACCAGGGATGAGAAAGATAAATTAGGTTAAGGTATCAAGAGTTTGCAGTAGGAGGCATAAAGAGGACAAAGATAAAAATGTATTGGGATGAATTTAAGATTTGGTCAATGTAGTGTAGGGTCTGAAAGCTTAAGAAATTATAATGAGCATGTATTACCATGAATTCATTAATCTAGAAGAAGAAATACACAAACATGATTTTCCACATAAACAAAGCTTTGAATATAAAGAATTATGCCTATATAAATGTAAGGAAAATCACTAAGTAAAGAAAAAAATGTTAGGAGAGATGAATTCATTCATAAGAAACTAACATAGAAGGGAAACATCACCACAAACTCACTACACAAGTATTCCTAAAAAATAGCTGCAACTACTCCTTGATTAATTATATGAAAGCATAAAATACAAGTCGTCTCCTCTCAAGTCCAACCCTTCTCCCTAAATGAGAAATGATACATATAGATTCAAACAAACAACTTCCCCACCTTCAAGGGTTGAATCCCTAAGTGGTGGAATAGTTTCCGTGAATCTCTCAACCAACAAGTGAGAGTGAGAAGGTTAAAAACAAACTCTTCTCTTAGACTTTGATTTGATTTTTGCTTCTTTTTTTAGGCCTAATTAACCATAAAAACAACCTATTATGCTAATTTATTGATGATTACATCATCTATACTTCGAACTACCGAAGTTACATCATGAAGTTAACTTTGACCAAGTCAACTAAAAACTTGAGAAATTTACATAGTGGAATTTTTAATTAAAAACTTAGAAAATTGCATAACACAACGCCAAATTTGAGGCCACTTTTAGCACTTTTAGGTGCCTTTCTGAAGTCAATTTTGAAATCTAAGAGAATAGTCAACTAGCCTTTCTTATCTATTTTTTCGAACATGTTGAATTTTTTAAAATGAACCATGGGAAAGCCTTGACAAACTGATTCTCCCAAGTTGTCTCTAAAAATGCAGTGCCTATCAAAAAGAGGGGCAGAATGTTGATTTTTGACCCTTTTTTCTAAAATTTATAAAAATATGAGCCCTATTTGAGAAATATGATGAAATGAGTTTTGAGAGGAGGCCACCAGATTTCCAAAAGTGCAATCCACTTGTCATTTGGGGCTCTAAGAAAAAATCACAACGCCAAGATGCTACATTTCTATAACTAGTGTAATTTGCAAACTTTGCAACAAATTTCACAAAAAGCAAAAAATGCTCATAAAACTCCCAAAGTTGGTTAAGAGGTGCCAAATGAGGTATATTATGCTATCATGGATGCCTCAGCAAGCATCTCCAAGTTTTCCTGATCATTTTTACTTTTTAAGGTTTTCATTGACTTTTACCTTCAACTGCTTGATTTTGACCTTGGCAACTAGATTCCTTGTGTAATAATGGATAGCCATCTTTCTTTGTAGCTTTTTATCCCTCTTAACCTTGTCAAGGAGCTTCTCAAGGTGGAAATTGATCTTGTCAAGCCAAAATTTCCTATCTTCATTTATTTCCTTGGCAATCCTTTCCTGAAAGGTCAATTCTTCCATTAGTGGCTTTTGTTCTCTTCTAGGTCTAGTTTCATGCCTTTGAACCAATACTCCCCATGATTTGGTATCTTTGTGGAAAGGGAGATGGGATCAACTGATAATTTGAAATCAATCCCTACAACAATGGCCTTTTCTCCTTTCAAATTAATTCCAATCAAATCAGTGAGCTACTCATCAAAAGTAACCTCTACCACTCTTTGACAAAACCCTAGGCAGTTGACATCTTCAAAGCATTGTCTTATGAATGGTGAAGAATTGATCTCATTGCAATTTGTGGGCTCATACTCCAGAATCTTCTCCCCTTTATCATGTTTTCTTCTCTCTGATGGTAAAGATTCTCCTTTCATTTTTGAAACCCTAGATGATAGGAAAAGGGGAAAAACAGTGAAAAGTAATCGAAGTGGTGAAATGAGGAAGTTAGGGAAGGGAGATGGGAGTAGGGAAATTTTGGGAGATGGAAAGGGGTTTTAGGAATATTTAGGAAGTTAAATTGAGGGAAATGAATGAGGGAGATGATCTAGAAAATTTAAACACAATCCTAGCTAGGGAAACTGCTCAATTTGATATATTAGGGCTAGGATTTGTAGAGAGGTGAAGTGAACTAAAGGGAAATGGTTTTTTGGTAGATGGGATGATGATTTGCATGCAAACAAAGGTATAGGGATAGTGATTTTATGGTTTCCAAGCTCCATCTAATTATTTTCAAACTTTAAAACATGAAACTCATACAAATCCTAGAGGACTAAACCTTATGAGTGTACTTACTTGTTATGAGTCTTATAGCATGAAAAAACTAGAATGCAAGCTTAAATTTTGAATTTGGGCGATTTTATGTGATTTTTTGGATACCATACCGTATGCACAACGTAGTTCACACAAGCCCATCGCAGTTCACAAAAGTGCAGTGCCTCTCCCAAAAATGCAGCACAGTTCACAAAAGCACAATGCCAACTTGTAACCCACCTTTTGAGGCTTTAAACTACTCCAAATGGAAAAATTGATATCTTGTTATAAAGCGCTTGAAGTCTTATACAAGATGGACTCCTCAAGAATGTAATTTGGAGATTCAAGTAGGGAGAAAAATTGATTTTCCCAAGGTCACTCCAAAAATACAGGGTGTCTCTAAAAAAGAGCAGTGCAAAATTACAGAGCACTTTTGGATGCCTTCCACTGATCCAAATCATGATTTTAAGGTACCATTGGAAAGATCAGGATGTAAAATTGTTCATGGAGTATTTAATAATGTAAAATGGCCTCTCCAAGGCTAAGAAAAATGAGTTTTCCCAAGGTCACTCAAAAAACACAGCGTGCTTCTAACAAAAGCACAACTCCAACTTGCGAAGCACTTTTGACTGCCTTCCTAAAGGATTTTTGAGTTGAAAGTGATATGTCTAGAAATATTATGATGTCTGCTACATAATAGAGTCCTTAAGAATTGGCAATGCCTACTCGAAATCCCTGAAAATTTGTCTTGAAGTCAAGTTGTCCAGAACTGTAACAACTCTCTCGTTGCAAGTGTAGTTTGTGCATTTCTCTTAAATAATAATACCTATGAATAAAATGAAGGAGGTTATTGTTCCTTGACCTATCATTTAGAAAACCTCTTTCACATTTGTAAATTATTCTCCATTTGGTCAGAAACATATTTTCAAGAAAAAATGTCCCTATAAGAAATGGTGATATGAGGTAGTGTACTACATCATTGTCTTATTTGAAATAAAACTTTTCCTTTACCTTTATTTTTCTTTCCCTAAGATGCTAACTCTGTTTATCCACTGAATTACATGATGGACATGTTTTTGTTTTGACATATGGTATCATGATGACACATGGAGTGAAAACCCTAGACCATGACCTAAAATGAGGAATTAAACCATTTCATGACCTAAGATATCTAAATGAAGATATGATACCTCGAAGAAGAAAATGACCATGATGAGTGATAAAGACCATGAGTAAGTGAAGGGAGCAAAAATGACCTAGACACAACAACCAATGATCAAATTTTTATTTGAAGACTAACTAAAATAACAAAAATTTGACTTGACACCCTAACAACACCTTGTAAGAGCATATCTGATCATTGGTGATAGGTTGAACTAACTGACACTAACAGACGAGATGGACACAATTGTACGATTTTCGAGCTAATCTAATAATTTTGATTTTTGAGCTAAATAATGAGCACCTGATCAATGCTAATGACACTAGTCGTAGTACTCAAAGCCTATCTTCCATAGTGTGGGCTATCTTTGCTCCAAATTGAGATTTAGTGAGTCTACGAGGGATGTGTATTGATTACTCTACCATTAACATTGTTGAGTATAGGGAAGTGGTCAAGCTCTAGTGTTTGATGCTATTTCACATGGTATCATTCGTTCAATCATCAGACTTGACTTAAAACTTGTAGTACTACAATTGACTAATGTCTGTTCGGTTAGAAGTCCAACCATTATTTGCATGTTCTTAAGGGTTCACCTTCTAGAAAGACACTTTTATTAATATCAACACATTACTATAGATATAAACACATTGAAAGATACATTGGCTAATCATGTGTTAGATAGACATTTATGAGATATGTAAATAAATTTCAATACATATCACATCCAATGAAAGTAATAATAGGAACAGAAGAAACACTGAAGATAATTTTATATATAAAGGTTTGGTTTTACAAGATTTGTTCTCGACACACATATGACGAAATGACCTATCATATCAAAAACTACATGGAGATATGGTTATAAGCCTCCTAATAGGCTAATCATAGTGCTCATGATAGCATTCTAGTGAAATAGTTATCTTGCACGGTAGCCAAAAAATACGGCTTGGCAGTCTAATAGTGTGTTGTTGAAGGTGCAGAGGAAGTTGGTCGACCGTGTTTTCATCTATCCCATGTGTCATCCCCTCCATGTGGCATTCTACCTCTGTGAAGGTGTCGTCTACATTGATATATTGTAGTACATCTCATTCTGCTGCAAAAACTTGTACTAGTGCTACTTCCTGTTGTGGATCACCTGCATGATGGAGATATGAAGTATCTATACGTCGAACATGCTCAATATCTACATGAAAAAAATCAGTATTTTAGTCTCAATCACATTTAAAAACACAAAAAAAATGTAAAAATTAAAATAGAAAAAGCTTGAAATTTCATACTGATAGCACCCGACAGCTCAACCTCAAGAAGTAGGATCTCAGGGACTCCACGAAAGTCCATCCCTACATATGAGTAATCATCCATCATAATGAATTTCTTGCATGGCCTTCCAAATAAGGTTTGTGATAAACGGAATGTTGAAGGACCTGTATGTCAGGACATAAGATCTATCCACCTCCTCATCTGTGGAACTCTCGTATCAATGGGCTTGAGTGTGATAAGATGAGGTTGTAGCAATGGAATCTATTCAAAATAAAAAGCGATCAAGATAGAACCATAGCCAAACAAATTCAATCGTCCACCTCTTTCTTTAGTATGTTCTTCTTTCATGTTGACCAACACTCCCTCACTCGAGTTGAAAATTGTTGGCTCCATACATTGTAGGGCATATTGCATGCATGATCTGTTGGCTACATGAAGTGTAGAGCTACCAACCAATCTAGAAATGATGAATAAGATCATTCTTAAAGGCAATCATATTACATAGTTTATGTTTATTTTCCAATCCCTAGTTTGTTGGGCTCGAGGTGTACAATGACTGGAAATGTAATCCTTGACTGTCTCTCCACCCCTTCTCCTACCTAAGAATGAGACACATGCACCTCTCATAGATAAACTAGTCAATCAATATATTTCCTCTACCTTTACCTTGACCAGATGTGCTCCTAATATGAATTCTTGAGCTTGAACATCCAATGAATTAATAAGATATTCTAGAAGCTCCCTCTGTTGCCTCATACTATGAAGCCAAAAGAATTTTTGTAGCACACAATTTTTTTGTGCCTAGATTGTAGTAGGATCATTTGTTTAATCCATACCTTGTTCTCAATGTTCTACTTCTCTCCATATTAAGGCCATGTTATTCCAATGAAGTCCTAAAACATCACAAGGAGACTCATTAGGATTCATTCTATGCAAAAAAATTGATTTTTTTTAAGGGAACTATCACAAAAAATAGAGAACTACACCCAACGCACCCCCTTAAAGGGAGACAGTGCATTGCAGCATTGTCTCTAGTGCATTTTGACTAGGACCAATGGCCCTTTCAACTTTTGGAGGGTGTGTTGATCCAGGGGAGAAATATTTGATCCTCATACCATCAAAACCCAAAAAAATATGCATGAAATTATAAAATTCCACCATGAAATGAAAGAGAAAGGTTTTAGCTCTTACCTAGGCATGATGACACTTGAAATGATCCACCAGATTGATCACAACAAGTTGCAGAAGAACGAGGGAAAAAAGTACTCCGAACTCTAACATCATAAGGTATATGTGAAATGGTAAAAATGAAAATTTGTCATTTTTATTACTTATGGTCATTTCTTCCATTATTTTATTCATATTTAATGACTTGACCTAGTTATAATTTAGTTTTATCATGAAAAAAATTATTTTTAATCCTTTGTTGATGTTCTAAGAAGGTCAACAAATTCTTGACGTATTTTGTCATGTTTTGAACAGATCATTTTGACAGAAGAGAATACTTTTATCACCTTTTTGGGCTCTGTAAACTCACAAAAAAGGAAGCCCTTAGAGTCCTCTTTCAATTCTTTTTAGACTCCCAAAATATGAAAATATTGTTGAGAACTTGTCTTTTCAAATTTGTTAATGCAAATGAAAATATGTCCACTCAGTTTAAGTTTAAACCTTTTGAAAACCTAGATAGAATAACTATGAAAAATGAATACCTTAGTTGAAAAGGACTAAGAGGTTCTCTTGAGTATTATTTTATGCCTTTTTGGACTCAAGCGATTATGCATGAAAATGAACCATTCAGAGTTTTGTTTTCCTCTTTATCAAACTCTCTAAACATGAAAAAGATGTCGATTTATAACTTTGATGCACTCGTTAAAACATCGAACAATGATGGACTCGTTGAACATGACAATACTAATCCACTCCTCAGGGTTCATCAAATATACTCATAGGGATTCATATGAAAGATAAACTTACAGAGCAAGCATATGTTATCCTCCTCAAGCTTGTAAAAAATAAAGAGGTACTAACCAACAATGGATGGGGAAATTGAGAAAACAAGGTACTCCACTTGTTAATGGAAATGAATCACTTTTAAACAAGACACTCTTCCACTTCATCTCTATCATTGTTGGGTTGCAAAATATTGTTGTCTTTTAGTTCATGATACCTTTTCAATGCCTCCATTTTGGGTTTTGGTTCAATGCTGCCAACTCCATTCGTTCCTGATCTAGTACCACACTATCATTATTTTTCCTTAGGAGATTCTGTTCACCAACAAATTTCCCTTTTTGGACTTGAGTTGATCACCAACAGGTTGCCCCTTGTTTGGGGTGCACTGATTCTAGAAATTATGGAAGAATAAAAAGAATCCTGAAGCTTCCTCTTCCATAAGATTCTAGAGGTTTCTCTAACCATCTACCTTGGATGGAAGTCTCAGATCCTATCTTATCCTACATTGGAGTCTTCACCCCTTATCCCTTGACCTCATCCTCCCATCAAGATTGGATCTCAAGCCTAAATTCATAAATGGATAATAATTCATAAACTACTAGCCTATTATATATATTTATTTCCATCTACAAGCTAGTGCTTGGATTTTGGAGATAGATTATACCCTTATATTGTCATTGTGAGAGTCATTATTCCATGCATTAGGGTGACATAGAGATACACTTTGTGACAAGGAAGGGCAAGGTAACATGGAGGAGCTCTTCTACAAGATCAACTCTATATTTGGTTGTAACTCACTCTATTTCTATTAATACAAGGAGTACATTGTTTTCTTATATATGATGTTATGATTTCATGTATTTCAATACCATGTTGATCTATTCAATGAAGTTATTAGATTATTCTACATAGATGTCGTAGATATTTGGCTTGCGTTGTCTGATTGTGCAGGTTCTTATTATAGTGATGAGATCTAGTATTGGACCATACAAGCCAAGAGAGAAATGAAGCTTGTGATATATTCTACATAGGCTTCATCCCATTGTCCATTTACTTTAAGGAATACATTATAGTCATTGATTTTTGTTGTTCTAGGTCAGTCCATTGGACCTAGGGAAGACATTTATGTCTATAGTTGTAGATTTCGTATAAAACACCCCATCACAGCCAACAAATTAGGCAAGTGCATTTAGAAAGGCTGTCAAATATGTGTTGTGTCAGTGGGCTATACCAGTTCTAAGGTAAATATAGCCACCATGGAAAACATACCAGTCATCCAAGACTCTGTTGATGCCATCCCAGAAGAGATTATGGGGCTACCCCCTAAAAGGGATATTGACTTCAGTTTAGAATTAATTGCCAAAGAAACCTCGGTTTCAAAAGCTCCCTATTGAATGAGTATACTCGAGCTAATGAAACTTAAGATGTAACCTTAATAGTTTTTTGACAAAGGGTAGAGTCATCCAAGTGTGTTCCTAGGGACCTCCAATGATTCTTGTGAGAAAGAAGGATGACATTCTTTGTTTGTGTATTGATTATAGGTAAATGAATAAACTAATCACCAAGAATAAGTACCCATTGTTGAGAATTGACAACTTGTTTGATCAAGTTAAGTGTGCCACCGTATCTTCTAAAATTTATTTACGATCAACGTATCATCAGATAAGAATAAAGGAGAAAGAGATTTGCACTACATCATTCAAGCCTCGCTACAATTAGTACAAATTTATCGTTCTACCATTCGCGCTTAGTAATGCTCCAACAACATTTATGATTCTAATGAATGGTATTTTCTGTCCTTATTTTTATAAGTTCATCCTATTTTTCATTTTCGATATTCTAATTTACTCAATGAACTTGGAGGAGCATAAGGAGCATCTTCAAATAATATTGGAAACCTTAAGAGGAAACAATCTTTATGCCAAATATAGAAAGTGTGATTTTTATAAGGATCAAATCTAGTACTTAGGCCACATCATTTCCTCTGAAGGTATAGTTGTGGATCCCAAGAAAATTAAAACCATCATTAAATGGAATGCCCCCAAAAATGTGGTCGATATTCATTCTTTTATGAGTTTGGCCTCGTATTATCATTGTTCCATAGAGGGGTTTTCTAAAATTTCACACCTTATAACTTATTTATAGAAAAAGGGAAGAGCTTTCAAGTGGATAACATTGTGTCATCACAATTTTGAGCAATTGAAACACATACTGACTACAACTGCAGTGCTAAAAGTTACTGATGTCAAGAAAGAATTCACCATTTGCACGTATGCTTGTGAGGAGGGTGTAAGGGTATTTCTGATGAAAGAGGGTAGAATAATCATTTATGAATCACATAAGTTAAAGGACCATGAACAAAGGTAATTTTCTAATGATTTCGAGCTAAGTGCAGTAGTTTACACCTTGAAGGTATGACAACATTATTTATTAGGAAAGAGGTTTCTTTTAATGACAGATCATAGTAGTCTAACCAGTTTCTTTAAGCAACCTAATTTAAATGCATGCAAACGTAGGCAAACTTATTTTCTAAGTGAATTTGACTTTGACATAAGGCATCTTAAATGGAAGGAAAACCGTGTAACTAACGCATTGAGTAGAAAATTTCATTGTGTATATTAAATTTCTTATAGTCAAGTGGAATTGAACTTTTCCAAACAAATAAAAGAAATTGCTCTAAAAGATCCAAAGTATGAATATTTATGGTAGCAAGCTAAAAAATCACAGGAGGTCTAGAAAAAAAAATTCAATACGGTATAAACAGTGATGATTTATTGACTTTTAGATAGATAGTATATGTTCTTATTGAAATATCGATTAAGTAATTTCCATTGGATGAATTCCACCAAAGTCCCTATACCGACCATCTCGGCTATTAGGGACTATTTTCTACAATAAAAAAGAATTATCGTTGGCCCAAAATGAGGAGGGATATTGCTAAATATTTAGTCACATGCCTAGAGCTTGAGCAAGTCAAGGCTAAACACCAACAAACTCCTAGTTTGGTTCACCCATAATCCATTCCTGAATGGAAATTGATACAATTATGTTATATTTTATAACCGGTTTACCCATATCCAAGAAGCAAAATGACCCCATCATACTAGTGGTGGATAAACTGAGAAAAGTAGCCCATTTCATACCTAGTAAATCAACTTACCAAAATAATCAAACTGCAGATATATTTATGAGGGAGATATTCTAATTACATGGCATGCTCAGAGTAATAATTTCTGATAGGGGCATGAAGTTTACTTATGCATGTTGAAAACCCCTCATTACTAAATTGGGTTCTCAAATCCAATTCAGTACTGCATGCCACTCACAAACAAATGGGAAGAGTGAATGGGTGAATCAAGTATTAGAGGAACGTTGAGAATATATGTAATGCAGGAGCCAACTAAATGATAGGAATATCTTCATTTATTGGAGTTTTCTTATAACAAAAACTACCATGAATCATTGAGAATGAGCCCTTTTGAGGTATTATATGGTAAAATATGTAGCAAACCTACTAAATGGAACGATCCTGAGAATAAATTAATTCTAGGGCCCAACATGCTAGAGGAAATGGAACACTGAGTGAAAAACGTTTGAAAAAATCTAAAGGCTATACAAGATAGACAGAAGGCCTATAGGGATAACAAAAAAGAATGTATAAGCAATTCCATGAGGGTGACAATTTATATGTGCTAGTGAAAGCCAAAAGAATCACCCTTAGATGGAGGAGATGTACAAAATTAACACCTCAATACTATGGACCATTCCATATTTTGGAAAGGATGGGACTGGTAGCATACCAACTTGCACTACCAAGTCATATCTGAGTTGACAATGTGTTTCAAGATTCACTTTTAAAGAAATATACATATGATCCCAAACATATCATAAATTGTCAACATGTGTAGGTAATGTATATGTTGAAGTTTTACGAATACAAGTTTTAATGCAGTGAGGAAATTGAACTAATGACCATGTCATGATTGTATCACAGGTTGAATCGGATAGAAAGTTTTTGGTAGAACCTATGTGTATTCTAGGCAAGAGAAAAATAATGTTACGAAGTCAAAATACAATCCATGTTAAGGTACAATAGAGTAACGTTAGCATAGAAGAAGCCACCTCGGAAGACAAGAACTTTATGCAAGAAGCATATCTGAATTTTTTACATGAGGTAGAAAAGAAACGAACACCGATGACAGTGTTTCGCTCAAGGGGGTTGTTGTAAATATTTACTATTTAGTTTTAATGTATTGGATTAATCATTTATATAGTTAGTGTAAGTTTCTTCAATATTAAAGAATTGAATTATTTTTAAATTAACTGGTTAAAAGGAAACTATGTTGCCTCAGAATTTATGGGATGAGATCCTAGTAAGTTCTCTATTACCAAACATTTCTCGATTTCGAAACCATTTTTTAGTGGGAGGGAAGATGTGATAGAAGGATTGGAGGAAAATTATAGGCATATCAAAAAAATAAAAGAAGATGTGAACAATATACTCGGAAGGGAGAAAGATGCTGCCTAAGGAGTAACCCTGAGTTGGACCAAGGCGAGTGGAAAACTCCAATATAGACTTGGTCTATGGAAAAATTCTAGAATGGACTGAGAAATCCTGATGCTATAGAATTAAACTTGAAATAATAATGTTTAAGTGATTGTTCTAGAACTAAGGACTTTGGGGATAAATTGGAAATAATTGCCAAATTTTCCTTTGTAGGGTTGTGTGGTCTCACCTGTAAATTCTTGGATAGATAATGTAACAGATAAGTATGTTGAGGAGTTGTTTTCTCTTAGAAAAATAAAAATGGTGTAAACATGACTTCTAATTACATATCTGAGTGTGTACTCACATATTAATATGGTGAATGAATCATAAAGGAAAGGCTAAGTCGACTAAAGGACCCAAACCCGTTGAACATACAACATTCGAGGTTTATTCTCTAGCCCTGTTAACAGACTGAGAAATGGTCCTCGACCTCGTTGTTTCTGTAAACTAAGGTAGGGGTGGAGTGCTCACAAGGGTTTCTAGAGAATATTTCTCATTATAATTGACTAGTGGAGGAAGGAGTTCCTTCCAAACACAAACTCAATGCATTCATCTACTTTAAGGTGTGCATAAATCCTAGCAAGGAAATATAGTTCTATTAATCATAAACTTTCATTTTCAAACTCTAGAGGAATTATGCAAACCTCAATTTGGTTACCATGAAAAGAAAGAAAGCACATAAACCTAGTAATGGTTCTTAGTCATTCAACTAGTAAGAGAACGACCAAATCACTAACATTACATATAAGTAAACCCTTTATATAACAGTGAACCACAAAACACGAAAATATCGGTATTTCTGGTAACGTATAATTCAATTACAGTAGAAGGAACACCTCTATAGTCCAAGTGTAAATCAAAATAATGGGAGAACTCACTAATCCATAACAAACATACGATTTCTATTTACATGGAACATAAATGATCCAAAAATGGATCCTGGATAAACCTCTAAGTCTAAAAGAGTTCATATAAGAGGTCAAAGGTGTCAAATGGCACAAATCCTTTGTAAATAAGAGGAAATGAAAGTTGCAAGCTACTATCAGAAATAGTCTCATTGCAGAGATCTCTTCATTCTGAATCCAATGTAACTTGAATGAGCAAAAATGGACTAAGGATGAAAAAGTTATCGCTCAAAGAAGATGTCCTCTGTTCCTTAAAAAAAGAGGCAAAATCCTTTAAAAAGGAAAAAACCCTTCAAAAAGGGAAATCGCATTAGACCAGGGCAAAAGAGTGGATTTAAGTGAAAAAGGGAAGCCACCCCCGATCGCCGATCACCAACATATTGGGTCGGAGGTAGCTATGCGATATAATGTAAGGACCAAGCCGTTCAATACTGTGATCGCCGAAATCGATAGATCGACATCTACCAATAGCATGGGGCTTAAGGCGGGACCCTGGGCCGAGTGACGTTGCAATCGCCAAAATCAATGAATCGGAGTCAGCAAAGGCCATGCCATATGCACAGAACCTCAGGTCCATGCGGTACACAATTGCGATCAATCACATCGCAATATCAGGTCGAAGTAATGCGACAAAGCGAGCCATATATATATGTGCTAATGTGATGCGATTGGACCCGAAAGGGTTTGTAAATGCCACTACATAATATTTCAAGTCTGGCTAAAGCTATTTTACGGGCTTTTTCAATGTTTTAATGTATTGTTAAAATACAAAAGGGAAACCATGAAACATGGCCATTGCGACTTGCGATAGCGATTTCAGGTAGACCCAATACGAAAATAGTGCGGATTTATGGATATTTGAAGTCCGATAAACAAAGTTTTTGCGAATTTTTCCCGTGTTTAATGTATTTTCCTGTGTAAGCCAAGAACGCTATTTTTGGGCTTTTCAAAGCAGCGATTGTCCCTTTCGTTGCAAAACAGGTGGCCACCTTCCCTGGAGACGTTATGCCATTATTGCTAATGCTCAGAAGGGGATTCAAGCAGACAAAGGCCGAGAGCCAAAGAGCTCGAAGGGGGAAACAAACTGACCAATGTTGATTGGCTTAAAGCCATAAAATGGTAAAGAAAGGAAAAAAAAGAGAGGAGAATAAGAATAGAACGCAGTGCTGAGACAGGAGCGTAGAAGGCTAAGCCAAAGCAGGAAGCTAAGGCAAAACAGAGCAGCGCAGAAAGCAAAAGCTAAAGCGCAAAGCAGTCTTTGGAGTCACTTGGAGGTCATGTGAAAAGCCAAAAAGCTGTAAACTGATAGAGAGCCAAAGAGCCAAAGCCAGAGCCGGAGCCGAGAGCCAGAAAGCCGAGAGCTTCAAGAGCCAAGGGATAAAATGGTGTTTGAATAGCAGGAGTTGAGCCATGAGCTTATAAAAAGAACTTATACCATAATCCCAAAGAGCCTAGCTGAGTTGACTAGAGCTCACAGAGACGTAGCCCAAGAGTTTTGGGTGAACTCCTAATTAATATTGTTGTTCTATATGTGTTTTATTGCTGCATTGTCTCTACCGCTTTATTTACTGTTATATGTATTTATATATCAGTTTGAGCACATTAAATTACAACACATAAACAGTTTTAATAAACAACACCAGCATACACCTTTTGTTCAATCACATATTTAATCCGCATTGGTTAATCATAAAGACATGGGAATAAATAATCTTTGAAAGTGGGAAAGGTTCTTGTAAATTTGACAAGAAACCTTCAACGCCCCATTTTCAAATCAATAAAGAAACTCGAATTTTCAAGATATGTAACCTTAACATTAATTAAAATTGACAAAGGTCATGGCCACATCGAATACACTCCTAGAGTATATCAAACCCTGAAGTTAAATCCAAAAGGAAGAAAGTAGGTATCGAGAAACCTGTATTCAGAACAAAAGGCAACATAACATTTTTTATACTTTTGAACGAATGAACTTATTCTCCAAGGAAACTGCTATGACTGGGTGAAGGGTTTAAGACTAACCCAAGTCATACCTGCAACAAGCAGAGAACCCGAGCTCAGAATGAGAACTTCAACACGCAATTTAAGATAGAATGCAGGGGGTTAAAAAAAAGACAATGAGAGTCCTTACAGTTGTTACCTTGAGGACCAGCGGAACTGTGACCACCATAAGGATAAGGGTCAAAGCCCTGTGTGTTTTAAATAGAAATAGTAAATTTCTATGAAAAAGACAACATGCTAACTTAGTGCCCAACTCAACGTAGCGTGCCACGTGCTTTCTTGTAGCAGAGGGTTAAGCTGGAAGTTGCAATTCCTTGTTTCTATGGCCAGCCGGGACTTGGGTCTTTCTAGAAGCAAGAGGAAAACAAAACAATTAGTCGTGCTAATAAAAAGAAAAAAAATTGTAAAGAATAACAAGAGAAGAGAAATCTTAGTGGAAGCAAAGCGTTCTCGATAGAATCAGTGAAACCAAATGACTGAGTAACTGAGATAGAAAATCAGGAAGTTACCCATAACCAACTAGGAGTAATTCGTGTTGTTGGATAAGTTTTATTAATAGATAATAATTATCATTTCATATTTGTGAAGGAAAATCATTCTTCTACTGACCCCTCGTGTTATTAGTCCCTGCCATCTGGCAATGGGCAGGGACTATAGTAATCGAAAAGCCTTGCTTTAGCATTAGTTAGTCCCTGTTCAACTCTGTTATATGGTGATTATTACAAAGTTTTCAAACGTGATGTGCCGGGATGTGCCGGGATAACCAAAGTCTGTGAAATTATTTTGGTTTGCCATCTTATTTGGCCTCTTCCCGAGGCGGAAGAGGCTTGAGCATAGCCTATATTTTGCTTTTGGCCTTGTTTATTATTACTAACCGTTAACGGTTTGATTTTAATGTTGACATTAGTTTGGATTATCACCACAATCATTTGCAGGTTTACAGGTTAGGCCATTTGAGCATGTTACCAGGTGTTGTGCAGCAGTTGCTGCAGGTGTCCGTGCATGGCGGGAGGTGTCACCAGCAGTAGCAGACTTGCATGGCGGGAGGTGTCACCAGCAGTAGCAGGAGTTTCTGTTATTTATTACTTTGATTATTCTCTTTATTTTGATCCTGCAGAAGTTTATCTAGTCGATTAAGCAGTCGAAAAGGCAACAGTCCTTGAACTGGTTTTTATGCTGCTGCTTCCTTGAACTGGTTTTTATGGTGCTGCTTCTTATGGTGCTGCTTCACTTGCCGTTTTTCCTCCCTACTCTTCCGCTTTTGAAGTCTCTGTCTCTACTGCTCCTGCATCCACAACTGGGACTGTTTTTGAAGTCTCTGTCTCTATTGCTCCTGCATCCACAACTGGTACTAGATCTGGAGCTACCGGTGTAATACTAGTGGGTTCTACCCTAATAGGTTATATCCCTGTCGCAGGTTCCATCCGCACACTGCCCCATTTCTCCAAAATCTGGTGGCTCCATTCAGCCCAGTTGTGCTCGGCCTACGAAGACGCGTATGCGTTCACTGACTAATCTTCCTGGTTTGTTCCGTTGTAGTCTTCATAGAAGTACTAATAATTTCAATTGCTCTACGCATTCTCATCTGAATGCGACCTGGTTTGCTGGGTCATCTGAACACTACCCCACGCCTGGAAAACAAACCGCTGGGTTATCTGTTCTAAGTTCAACTTGGGTTTCTATTTCTAGATGCAATATAATTATGGAAGTCCAGTGAAAGGATTTTGATATTAGAGTAAAAAGATCATTTAAGCATTTAGGTCCTAAATATTAACAATGCAGTGGAATTTCTTACAAAACGTGCCGCTCTATAGAGAGGTCTGGCACAGGCACGCCGTCGAACATGAGGTATTGGGAGGCAAAGAGATGGGGCTGTAAGAATTCCATCGCCATTCTATTTATTACTTGGTTGCTCGCGCTCCTACTCTCGCGTAATTCGAATTCCTATAATTTCTGTTCACAAAATCAAAACCTATATTAAAATCTTAAGACCAATGAAAATAATGGGAATTATAAAAACTGCTGAAAAGAGAGAAAGTAGATGGTAATTAAAGTATTGAATTCAAGAATTCGCTTACAGGTCTTCGAGGAACATGACGGAAGAGCCCCCACGGCTCCCTAGAATTGAACAGCCCCCACCGCTCTTATACCCTCCTCCAGTCACCACATACGAAGGAGAAACCCTTTCAGCCGCGGCCGAGCAGGCTCTCGATATCATTTCTGTAATGTCCGATAATGCTAAAAAAAAAAGAACGACTTGTATAGTTTCAGAGCAGAACACAGATTTATTTACCGTTGCAGTCCATTTGATGATATATGGACAAAAAACTACTGCAAAGGAGTGTTGTTGTTTTACAAAGTTTCGTAAGCTTTGCTTCACTGGAGGCGAGAGAAGCAGCGGCAGGTCCGAATCCAGCAGTTTACCTGGCAGTTGAACATACAGTGAATGTAAGGTGACACTTGGTATTCATGCGGTAGCATGAAGTCCAGCTGCAACGACTTTTATATTTTTATA
>APFE031123787.1:499-77487 GCA_000404065.3 Pinus taeda | reverse complement strand
CTCCTCGGCCTTTGATTGGTTAGACTCATCATGTTCCTCTTTTGTTAGGAAAATTTCTGAATCTTCCTCACCAAGACAGTGAATGGATTCCTCAGGTTCTTCAGGTCCTTCTTCATCTACCATGTTTTGTTGAAAGGGAGGCCTTACTGGTGGATCTGCTTGCTGATTTTTATTGTCTCTTGGCCTCTACTGATTTTGAGGCCTTCTAAACTGAGGGTTTCTGAACCTAGGCTCTTGCTGTGCTTGAGGAGCAGCAGCATTTCCAAGTGTTAATTGGTCCATCAGTTTTTCCATAGTTTTTATGATAGTCTCGAATTTATCTTCTTGAGCAGAGGTAGAAGGCTTATCCTCTTCTTTGACTCTAGCCTTTGCCATCTTAGTTTTCTTGACGACAAGCATGTTTGCCCCTACCTTTACTGCATCATTTTGCATTTCTGCCAAATTGGCAGACTCTCTTTCTCTGAGTAAAAGAGAGAAATCTGAGTCAAAAGACTCAGCATACCTTAATTGAGCGAAAGCCCCAGGAGGTTTCAAATGGGATGGGATAGAATTATATATCTTATTAAACCTTTTTGAGAAATTCTGGATAGTCTCTTCTGGGGCTCTTCTTAAATTATTATACTCAGTGAGAGCCTGAACAGGATTAGTTCTATTACCCCATTTTCTTAAGAAACTATCTTCAAACTCAGCCCAGCTATGAATGCTACCTGCTCCTAAGGCTTTGAACCATTTTCGAACTTCACCAATAAAGGTTTGGGCAAATAGCCTTAACTTCACATCCTCATCATCTACTTCCTCTCTATCAACAAAATCATTGAATCTATCTACATGTTCCTCAGCAGTAATGTCTTCATCTCCTCCCCAGGTTGGAATTCTAGCAGCATATTTGCTAGGGAGATCATGTAAGATTTGGGGGAGGGCTAGAGGAGCATACCTCGCAGGTACAGCCATATGAAATGGAGGAACTGTCACAATTTGTACTGTATGACCAGAAAGAGCAGAACTAGATTGTGATGTTGTTTGTGGGCTATTTGGGCTGATAGAGGCAGAAGACAAAGTGTGAGTACGAAAGGGACTATTGGGACTTTGTAACCCACTGACAAAAGAACTCCAGTCGGGGAGAGGGAGACCTGCTTTTGATTTAAACAACACTTCAAAAGGGTCAAGCTCCTTGAGCTTTTCTAAGTCTTCCTCTTCTAACAACAATTCAGAAGTGACAATTTCCCAAAATTCCTCTTTATCTGTTTGTGATACTAAGGATGAGGTATCAATACCTCTCTTTTGTAGACTCAAAATAATCCCAATCAATTCTTCTTCCTCTTCAGACCTCAATAAAACTTCTTGGATTTTATCATCTACTATTTTATTTTCAGGACTTCTTGAAAACTTAGGGAACAAAGATTTAGAAATATTAGAAGTACCTAGTATATCAGAGAACCTTTGTCTACCCCTTGAGATGATATTTGGGTTCTCCACAGGACTAGGTGGATTTGGGTCTGGATTACTCCTTGTGTATCTTCCTCTCGAAGCCACCTTTTAAACTTTGAAAATCAATGGAGTCACCAAGGTAGAATGCAGCCTCGAAAATCACTTTGAATTCCTGCTACCTTCAGAAAATCAACCTCATATTTTCGGGAATGAGTAATCATTAGACTCCCGGCAGACGCACCAAAATGTTGTCACAAAACCATGTACTGATGGCTGCTAATCAGTAAGACCTTATGCAACTGTTTCAGACCAGACTTTAGACCAAAGATTAGCCTCCTTGGTCAGAGAGGGCTCTCTCACAAACTTTTGATAAGAATTAATCACAATAATCAGAGGGCTAACTCTTCACACATTTATGAAAATAAGGCTGGTTGGACACACATCAAATTTGGTCTTCATTGGGCTATGGAGTCTCACACACTTAGTAAACAAATACACAGTCATTTCATGGAAGTCAAGGCTCTTTGCATTGATTGTTCAAACATACTTCACAAAAACCACAGCTTGCCAAACACACAGGAAGTCAGAGCATATGATATGAATTCTGAGTGATTGTGTTATAACAAGGCTGTACGAGAACATTAACACAAACTACAGCTTGCCAAACATACAGGAAGTCAGAGCATTAGAAATGAATTCTGAGTGATTATGTTGTAACAAGGCAGTACAAGAACATCAAGAAAATAAAACACCATCACATTTGAACAATATAATCCATTGAGAATCTTGAGAAGAAACAACAGCTGTTTTTTCAATTACTGTAATAAGAAACTGTACATACACCAATATGAGAACTCAGTCTTTTTTATAAAAGTCTCCAACCCCTGATACATTCGAGTTCTTGCTATATATAGGAAATAAAGCTAAGTTATCTTGAGTCTCCTCCTCCAGCATGAGGGGAGCTCGAAAACTTAAAACTAACTATCTTATCCATATTGAAACTAATTTACTAAATACAGAGGTATTGCTTTAAATACAAAAGAGTCCTAGTTCTAATCAAATTCTGCTTCTTTCTCCTCGTTTGCTTGATTCCCTCCTGATTTCTGACAGCTGTGTTCTTCATGTAGGAGCTGAAATGTATCTTGAGGAGCATTCGTTGTACTTGCTGCCTTGGATCCTGAAGGTGTTGCTGATTCAACCATTTGTTGCAGAAATATCCTCTGTTTTCCTGGTCCCTGTTTTTCTCCATGTTCTTTTTCCAACAAAAATGCTTTAAGCTGTACAATAACCTTTAATGACCATGCCATACACCATCTGCCTGAATAATCAAGATGTTTTGCGAATGCTGCCAGCTGTTGAACTCAAAACCCTAGTAAGCCTACCAGAAACCCTAATTCTGCGGTCATGAAGGTGCTTTATGGAACTTGGTAAAAACAAAAGATCTTACCTTTATGCATTGAGGTTTACACTTGTCAACTTTTGAAGGCTTAAGCAACTATGGTGATTACCTTACCATCCTCGAAGCCCTTCTCCACAAAATTTGGTGACCTCAGCAATGTTTTCAAATTTTTCCTTAAAAATAGTCACCTACAGCAGTTTCGTAGTGCGCTACGAAACTGCTGTTTTTTGCAAAATCACAAAATCACAGTCTTCAATCATTTCAGACTGTCACAGCTTTCCTTTTTGATCCCAAAATTGCTTACCATCCTTTCCTTAATACATGCCTCAAAAAACATTAATGAACTTAAGAAACATGAAACAAAAACTTGGTGCAATAACGAAAATAAATTCATTTGGGAGCTAACTGGCCTAGCTGAGCCTTCAGCTTGGCAAGTTCACTTTCCATAGCAGCAATCTCAGACACTGTCTTTTCAAAATTGGCCAACTCCTGGTCAGCTGCTTCCCATTTTCCCTTAGTGGATGAGGTTTTCTCTTTTTTAACCAAAGGAGTCTTTTCCTTTATCTCTTTCTTTTTGCTCTCCTTGGTTTCTTTGGCCTGAGCTACCTGTTTTCCTTTCTATTTGGTCTGCTCTCTGGTATAAAATATCCTTTTAGTTTCCTGTACCTTCTCTACCTTTACTGCCTTTTCTGCCTTCTTTGCCTTGTCTACTTTTTCTATCCTTTCTGGTTTCTTTATCTCAGGCAATGGTTTAGTTTGTTTTGTTATTTCCTTGGCAGTCTCCTCACCCTTTGGGATTTGTTTTGCTGCTTGTGCTTGACCTCTAGTAATTGGCCTTCGAGGCTTCACCATGAATTCCTTCCCAGCTTCTTCGAATCTTAGCCTTTTGGAGGCTTTGGATTTCTTAGAACTGTCAGGAGATGAATGTGTTAGGTCTATTGGCACGGGCTCCACCTGTACAGAAGTAGCTTGTTCAAAGTCAATGGCTTCTAGCAAATCTTTAAGGCTACCCTTTGACATGGGGCTGTCCTCTATTGCAATTGACTTTCCCTTTTCCTTGTTCAACTGGCTCCTTGTTCTGATTTTGGTTTGCTGTGCTATTTCACTTGGCTTCGATGTCACTTTCTGGTATTTCATCTTTTGCTCAGATGGTTTTGGTGTTTCTTTGATAACTACGGGTTTCCCTGATTGTTTTGATTTATTCTTTGTTTTCTTACGGTCTTTAGCCTGCTGCTTAGGCTTAGCCACTGTAGGCTCTTCCACTATTGTTTCCAGTACAGGTTCCTCAACCATTGCAGACTCTTGAGTCTCTTTTTCCTTTTCTCTGTCTGGTAAAGGGGTTAGACCGGTTTTACTTTGGAAACCCGACATGAAAATAAATGAATCCCAATCCCTTCCAATCTTATTCAGGCTATCTAATACCAGTAACTTGATTAAGCCGTGATGGAAAAGAGATGTCTCATGATTTTCCTTTTTATACTGAACCTTGTCACACATTTTGCCTAGACTCCTAAACAGATAGAAAGGAATATCTATAGAAGTCTTTCCTGTGAAGTGTAACAGAAGTTTGAAATGGTAGGAGTATACTTTAGTGTACCTGCCCTCACAGGTGAGGTACTTCTGAATAGCTGTAAGGAGCAGAGCATACTGCTCTTTGATATAATGCCTGGGAATTGCCTTAGAAAGGTCCTGGTTGATATATTGCTCTTTCAGAAATTCTTTGCATGGTGTTGCATCAAACTTGTAGTTTTTAAACCACTCCTGACCACTCCTTGGGATCTCGGTAACAGCAGAGATAACTTGTGGAGAAACGGGGAATTCTAATAAAGCAACTTTAGAATTGAGGCCGCTAAAGTTCAGAGCAAAAGCTTTGGTTACCTCTGTATGTCCGCCTTTTAGTTTCTCGCAGAACCTCCAGCAACCGGTTTGTTTGAAAGCTCGAGCAACACCTTCATCCCTAAGCGTGAGGTCGAGTCCCTCTGGTTCAGTCCTCAAACATCTCCCGGATCTATTCTCTCGTTTTTCCATCTTGCTCAGAAAAATCTTTGCACAGAAACTCAATCAGCAATTACAATTCACTCAAACAGCTTTGGCTTTCAGAATGCGGGCTCGCTTGCAGTAGACTCTCTTTTGAATAAGAATTCAGGCGGCTTCCTTTTGTTTTTTGAATCACTTACCATAGGATAGGCACGTTGAATGCAGTCATGAATAAACATAATTGCACCACCTTACCTCATAAGATTGATTAACATCAATAGACATGTGTGTGATCCTATCTCTAATGGCGGGATGAATCCTATTATGATCTAGATGGGATGTCGACTGACACATTTGAACGGCTTTTTGATGATTCACACCCCAAGATTTGACACTCCAAGGCAATATACTGCAGAAAATACCCGAATCCCCGATTTCGTAGCGCTGGCAATCATGAAATGACATGCCGCGCTACGCAATGGCTGCTCAGGAATGGAGAAAAATGATTGCGCAATTAAAACCGGCCAATCATATTGTGCTACGAAACTGTGCAATGTCAGAATGATGTAATCAAGACTAGATATGCTATGGGAGATGAAAGCTAACGGTTTTTTACAAGGACATACCTCAATATCTTTGGAAAAGACTAATTTTATAGTAATAAACCTAAAAAACCTATTTACTTGAACCCAAAAATTTATATGGATCTTTGTACATAGATGAAATTGTAACCTTAAGTGATAACACACTTCTTGCACCTTCTTCTTCTTGATATGTCCTTCTATCTTGAGAGTTTGAGGAGTGGTAATTCTTGCTAATGCTTTACAAGATATGGTATGATTCATTTCTTCTTTCTCTGGGGCGGGGTCCTGGCTTATATCCTCTTCTTTTGATGTTTCTTGATCCTTTTCTTCCTCCTCTTCATATTCTATGTAAAATAATTTCTTCTCAGCACACTTATGACCTTTAGTGCATTTGCTATCACAATTGTAACAAAGCTGTTTTTCTCTTTTTTCTTCCAATTGTTGTGGTGTAACCCTTATAGGATGTGGAAGGCTAGGAGAAACAACACTTCCATCTTTATAGTTGTGAGAGGTATGCTTCCTGGTTTCTATCATTTTGCTTTCCACTATGTCACAAAGCCCTTTTACTCTATCCAATTGTTGTGGTGTTGCTCTAAAGAAGGTGTTGCTCTTTGTATCCTCATAATGTGCTATCATTTCCTCCATGAAAATTGACCACGTAACAAGTTGTTTACTAGAACAAAGCCATTTATACCATAAAAATTGATCTGGTTCTAAATATGAAGATGCAATACATACCTTTTGTAACAGTGGTACACCATGTAGATCAAAATATTGCTCCGTCTGAAGTATCCAATTTACCAGATCCTTGCCATCAAATTCCTCATCTCGCTTTTTCTTGATTTTAGGAGCTAGATCTTGAAATGGCTGTAACTCTATACTTTCGGATCTTTAAGTTCTGAAATTGCGACCTGCAGTAGCCCTCTGTGTCCTCTTTCCAATGCCACCAGTCTGATCGAATTTAGATTGTCCAAGAAAGAGTTATGAACAATCTCCCAAGATGACCTGATTATATACATTTTCAGAAGAGTGAACTTGTATGAAGTGTCACGTTTCACTGTTTTGACCTTAGGATCTGAAAAATATATACATGAAACTACAGTTCATCATCTTTCTGTAACTTCTTACGAAATTTCAATCTGATGCTCAAAACAAAAGTTATGACTATTTTCCCCAGGTCACCTGTTTGGAATGTAATTCAGGAGTCTGCAAAAAGACCAACTTCCTCATATCATATCTCTGCAAATATTGTGCAAAAAGCTCTGAAATTCGGACCCAAGGTTCATCACTATTTCTTCTCAAATGGATTTTTTTTTGTAGCATCTGAGACATTGCAGAAAAAAAGTTATAACGCAAATGCCATGATGACCTGTTTGGAGTAACGAAACCCTAGAATTCAAAGCTTTGATACCAAATGTTATGAAACCAGCTCATAAAAAGATAGAAAAGATAGATCAACGCCTTAGAATTCAGCCTCTTCGAGGGGGCAACCTCCTTTACATTACATAAATGAACAATTCTTGGACGATACAAATGAAAAGACCTCCTTTCTATATATAGGAGTCTAAGGGGTCATAATATAATCAGAGCTGACATAACAATAATAATGTAAGGGCAGAATAATAGAAATAGTGGGCTTCTATGGAGCACAATAATAACAATATGGGGACTACATGGGTACAACAATATAATAAGGGGGTTGTACTAATAACAATAAGGGGTTACACTAGTAGTATAGGGGCCTAACACCGCCTCATTGGACCCCACCGCAAGCTTCGCCTTCTACGATATGGAGCATACACCATCACCAAGGTTATTAGTGACAATTCCTTCGAGCTCAGCATCCCACTGTTGAATGGTCTGCACCCAGTGTTCAATGTAGATCATCTTCAACCATACTTTCCACCATTGTTGGACACATCCGACATTGCAGAACAACTCACGCCAATAGAGCTCAACCCGGACTGCATGGAACAGGCCACAACTAATCAGATCATGGACACACAGATCAAGAAAACTCACCAACAAAGGATACATCTATATCAAGTTGTGAAAGCAGGCCAACTCCTTCACCACGACAAGTGATTCACCAGGGACCAGGTTCAACAAAAATTTCCTCACCTCATGGAGGCTCTGCATGCAATGGGTACCATTGCTTCCTAAAGGGGGGGGGGGAATGGTCCAAGTGGATATTGGTGGCCACCTCCCTAGTCCACCTAGACCCTCCAATCATTTTCATATGTTTCCTTGTTTATTTCAACATTTACTATTTTTAGTAGTTTTTCGGGTCTTGAATTTCTTGAGCAGTTTTGACCCCCTAAACAGAGTTTTTTTTAGGTCCATTGCAAGCCCATAGCCATAGGCAAGGGCCTACGACAAAACCTGTAGTACTCATAGAGACCTTTCCAACAAGGTATCATACATGCCAAACAGAGATAATATGACCAAGTTACGACTCCGAGAAGTTGGCTGCCCAACTGACCCCAACAGGGCCCACAAAATCTTGTTGTTACATCTCCTAGGGTTAGGATTTTGGTTGTTTAGGGTTTTCTCATGTTTTTCAATAATAAATAGGCCCTAAAGGCTCATTGTAACACAGTCCAGTTGGCATGTAGATGCTACATCTCTTCTCAGAGATAAGCTACCACCGTCCAAGCTATCTTATTTCCATTATGTTTGTAAGCATATTTCAATATTTTTCTATTAATGAAATGAAGTGTTTTTCTGCTGCATCTTTGTATTTATGATTATATCTATAATTTGTTGCGTTCATGTTTAAGTTTGGATCAGTGGGAGCCAAAATAATCTCATTTTAGCAGAATTCGTGAAGAATGTGGGCCTACCGACCACACCACACCGGCATTCGTACACCATCAAGTGGCTTTACCAAGGATGAGATCTCCTTGTTAGCCAACAATGTCGTCTTCCCTACAACATCAAGCCCTTTGCGGATGAGGTATTGTGTGATGTTGCTCCTCTTGAAGTTTGTGATGTGTTATTAGGCCAACCATACTTGTGGAAGCATCATGTTATGTATGAATCTAGGCCTCACACTGTTATTATTACTTTGGGCAATAAGTTATACAAGATATCAGCGGTATAAATGCCTACCGCCATCTCTGTGATCTCTACTAAGAAATGCAACAAGATCATCTCCCAGACTAGGAAATTTGTTTTCTTTTTTATTCTCTCTCAAAGTAAGGGGAAGATCATGGCCACATCCATGGCCAACGAGAAGGGTTCTTCCATGCAACATAAGCAGGTGTATAAGGTCGTGGAAGAATACAAGGACATCTTCTCCTCACCCATAGTGGTACCCTTACACTGTCGGGCCAAGCATTTGATCGATATAAATCTCGGAGCACCTCTACCCATCGGGTCGATATATTATTGCTCCATTCTGGGAAATGAAGAGATCAAGCGGTAGATCCAAGAGTTGCTACAAATAAGGCACATTTGACCAAGTTCCTCACCCTGTGGGAGCCTGATTGTACTTGTACATAAGAAGGATGGGACTTAGAGGCTCTGCATTGATTATCAGGCACTAAACAAAATCATTGTTAGGAATAGGTATTCAATCCCACAGATTGATTACCTTTTGGACTAGCTCAAGGGGTCCAAGTATTTTAGCAAGATTGATCTGAAGTCTCGCTATCACCAGTTTCCAATAGAGCCCATAGATGTATGGAAGAACACCTTCAAATCCAAGGAAGGCCTTTTTGAATGGCTGGTCATGCCCTTCGGGTTAACAAATGCCCTTGTTACTTTTATGAGGTTGATGTATGACATCTTACAGCCCTTGACCAACTTGTCTATGGTTGTTTATCTGGACGAAATCCTTGTCTTCAGCAAGAGTTGGGAGGAGCACTTCCAACACATTTGGTAGGTCCTCCAAACCTTGTGGTAGCACAAATATTGTGTCGACTTGGAGAAATACACCTTTGGCATGAGCCAGGTATAGTATCTAGGTTACTTCATAGATGAGAAAGGTGTGGATGTGGATCTAGATAAGATCCAAGTCATTCGAGATTGGTCAGCCCCGACCACTCTAACAGATCTTCGTAGCTTTTTAGGCCTTGCAATTTTTTATCAAAGGCTCGTGTTGGGATTCTCCCATATTACTTGGCCTTTGAGTCAGATTACGAAGGGCGAAGTGAAAACAAAGTTTTCCTGGTCTGGTTTTCAACAGAAGGCGCACGTTGAACTAAAGCATTGTGTCTGCTTTACACTTGTACTCACATTTCTAGACCTGCATCAACCATTTAAAATTGAGACAAACGCCTTCAACTATGTTATTGGTGCAATGCTCACCCGGCACAAGCATCCAATGGTCTATCATAGTGAGACACTTTTTGATACAACTTTGAAGTATCCCACCAATGATAAAGAGATTTACTCTATCGTGTAGGCTTTCCAGCAATGGTGTTTGGTATATGTTATATTCTTTCCACAACTAGCCCTGAAAAGAAAAGAAAAAAATTAATAATATTATATATATATACACATCCACGGTTTTGTGCATGGTTTTGGGTATGATGGTTTTCTACCCATGGTATTTTGTAGATCCGGTCAAGAGAACTACGGTTATGTTATAATCCAGGGTTAGTGGATTGTGGTTTATGAATGCTTCAGCATGTATATATGTGTTTATAACATTGAAAGGAATATAATAAAAAATCAATCTGGTAGTCTCGGTTTTCGGATCGAGGGGAAAATATTTGTGTATGTTTTTTTTTTTATCTTCTCACCATTATTTTTCTATTTAAAGAATTCATTTGCAGGGAATTTATGTACAGGGTTAAAACCTACATTTGGTATCATAACAATTTCGGCTTCAAGGGGACGCCTTTGCTGCTAAGGGGTTTTTCTCAGGTCTATGGTAGACCTTGTTCAGTGGTAGATTTGAGGGATCGATTCCTGCGGTGAAAGAAGATGGCGAACAATGGAAAGATAGAGATCGAAAAAATTAATGGTCAGAGTTTTGAGTTGTGGAAGCTCAAGATGAAGGATCCATTGGTGGACTGAGATCAGTGGATTGTTGTAGATCTAAGCACAACACCAACAGGAATATCGACAGAAGACTGGGAAAAGTTATATCGAAAGGCGAAGAGCACAATATGATTGTGTCCCTCAAATTCAATATCATTGAATGTATCAAGGGAAGCTATAGTGAAGGATTTGTGGGACAAGTTAGGTACTTTATACCAATCTAAGTCTTTGGTGACCAAAATATTCCTACGGAAAAATTTGTATAACCTAAGGATGAAGGATGGAGACTCGGTGATAGGGAATCTAAATGCATTTAATATTGTGATAATTCAGTTGTTATCTGTTGGTATAAAAAATTTAGATGAATATAGGTGCATCATTTTGTTGTGTTCTCTACTAAATCCATGGGATATTCTGGTTGTTTCTATAGGTAGTGATACAATTACTTTGAATTTTTGATGAAATAGTCTCATCCTTTTTTTCAGAGGAGATGAGACAGAAAAATATGGAGATCCAGAATGGAGATGCTTTGTCTGTAAGAGGACAATCACAAAACAAAATTAAAAATAAGTCCTCAAGTGGGAGATTTAAATCTAGAGGGAGATATAAATATCCAAGAAAACCTATGAAGGTATGTTGGAAATGTGGAAAATAAGGGCACAATAAAAAGGATTGTAAATCGAAAACTCTTGAGAAAGGAAAGGGATCTGATGATGCTCCTTCTGTAGAGGAAAAAACCACCTCAAGTGAAGGTGGTGATGTGTACTTGGATTCTTATTCAAGCACACATGTAGATCATGAGGCATGGTAGACTAACACAAGTGCATCCTTTCACTTCACTCCCCATAGGGAGTGATTTTGCGAGTATGATAAATATGATGGTGTTGATGTCTTCTTAGGGGATGATAGGAAGGCCAGAATCATTAGACAGGGAACATTCAAGCTGAAGTTGCAATGTGGAAGGATTAGAACACTTCTTGGTGTTCTACATATTCCTACATTGGCTAGAATAAATAAATAATAATAAATAATAATAATAATAATATTGGGCGGTCTTCTGCATGGTTTTCGTGCATGGTTTTGGGCATGATGGTTTTCTACCAATGGTATTTTGTAGATCCTATCAAGGGAACTACAGTTATGTTATAATCCAGGGTTAGTGGATTGGGATTTATGAATGTTTCAACATGTATATACATGTATTATAACATTGAAAGGAATATAATAAAAAATCAATCAGTTGTCTCGGTTTTTGGATCCAGGGGAAAATATTTGTGTATGTTTTTTTTTTTATGTTCTCACCATTATTTTTCTATTTAAAGAATTCATTTGTAGGTAATTTATGTACAGGATTAAAACCTACATTTGTTATCAGAGCAGTTTTGGCTTCAAGGGGATACCACTGTTGCTAAGGGGTTTTGCTCAGGTCTGTGGTAGACATTGTTCAGTGGGAGATCTACGGGATCGATTCTTGCGGTGAAAGAAGATGGTGAATAGTGGAAAGATGGAGATCGAGAAATTTAATGGTCAGAGTTTTGAATTGTGGAAACTCAAGATGAAGGATCCATTGGTGGATTGAGATCAGTGGATTGTTGTAAATCCGAGCACAACACCAACAAGAATATCGGCAGAAGACTGGGAAAAATTATATCAGAAGGCAAAGAGCACAATATGAATGTCTCTCTTAGATTTAGTATTGTTCAATATATCAGCAGAAGCTATAATGAAGGCTTTGTGGGACAAGTTAGGGACTTTATACCAATTTAAGTCTTTGGTGAACAAATTGTTCCTACGGAAAAAGTTGTATAACCTAAGGATGAAGGAGGTAGACTCAGTGACAAACAATCTAAACACATTTAATATTGTGGTAAGTCAATTGTTATTTGTTGATATAAAAATTTTAGATGAAGATAAGTGTGTCGTTTTGTTGTGTCTCTACCAAATTCATGGGATAGCCTGGTTGTTTCTATAGGTAGTAATACAATTACTTTGAAGTTTGATGAAATAGTCTCATCCTTGTTGTCAAACGAGATGAGACAGAAAAATATGGAGATCCAGAATGGAGATGCCCTATCTCTAAGAGGACGATCCCAGAACAAAAATAGAAATAAGTCCTCAAGTGGGATATTTAAATCTAGAGGGAGATCTAAATATCTAAGAAAACCTACGAAGGTATGTTGGAAATGTGGAAAAGAAGGGCAATATTAAAAAGGGTTGTAAATCTAAAAATCTTGAGAAAGGAAAGGGGTTTGATGATGCTCAGTGTGCAGAGAATAAAACCACCTCAAATGAAGGTGGGAATGTGTACTTGGATTCTTCTTCAAGTACACATGTAGATCATGAGGCATGGTAGAATAACACAAGTGCATCCTATGGGGAGTGGTTTTGTGAGTATGAGAAATATGATGGTGGTGATGTCTTCTTAGGGGATGATAGGAAGGCCATAATCACCGGATGGGGGAAATTCAAGATAAAGTTGCAAGGTAGAAGGATTAGAACACTTGTTGGTGTTCTGCATATTCCTGCATTGGCTAGAATCTTGTTTATGTAAGCAAGATGGATGATGTGCTGAGAAATCTATAGGGAAATTATTAGAGTGGTTTCTCTTTTCTTGATAACTGCTTGTGTTGTCTTTTTACTTTTTCTTACTTATTAGATTCTTCACTTATTATTATGTTTTTGAATCATCAAGCAACTACCAAAACAAGAACAACAATAGTACACAAGAACATAGAATGTAGGTTGCAAGTCAAGGCCAAAAAATCTCCACTTGAGAGGAAAACATGTAAATCTCTTCTCTTCTTATAGATTTTAATTGACGAATTCCATGACCTTTAGACCAATACCAATACCCTCCAATACCAAGTCCAACCCTTCTGGATGATTTGCTTCCTTATATCAAGTCATGCCCAGTCAAATCTCTTCCAGTAGCACAACTTCGACCTCTAGCTTCAGAATTTCGACCTCTACTGCAGGTCTGAAAATTGGGCCCCCACAGCGACAGTTGTTGCCACACATGTGAGCTTTTTCTTGCCTCCCAAGTGATTTTCTCCTTCTTCTAGCACTTGAGGATGACTCGATGTGACCTTTGTTGACCTTCTTTCTCTTCATTCTTCAAGATCGAACCTGCGAAGGAAAAACCCTAGTCCAACAGTAGAAACCCTAGCCTTCCTTCACACGCATGAGAGGGAAACCCCGGAACAAGATTTATTCATCCTCTTCCTTCTTTGTTGCATTTTTTTGTCCTTCTTATTCACTTGGATGAGTGAGTGAATGAATGTCTTCTAAGGAGGTCAAGTTCCCTCCTTTATGTAGGCTTCTTAAGGTGGACGTGGCTCCTGAATTTAGGCCAACTTTCCAGCTGCCACAACGACTTGGTCTTGAAGGGTATTTTGACATTTTTAATGAAAAATACAATTTTCTTTACAAGTTACAATGTGCCTAGGAATCCTCAACTGGTGAATGGTAGGATATACAGTAAAGCCTAGAGGTGGGTGCTCTCCATCAAGCCCAGTAATCCCAGGATAGGATATGCAGTAAAGCCTAGAGAGTGGGTCTGGGTTTATTGCCTAGTGATTCAATGTGTATTGTGGTAAATCCTGAGGGACTAGGAGATAGGAAAATTCCTCACGTTGTAGGTAGATAAATCTGGTGGCATACATGCTTGTTTGGCCTAGTGATTGGGTGGAGATCATGGTAAAGCATGTTATGATGTGTTCATTATGTTGGCCTAGTGATCTGGGATGGATTACGGTAAATCCTAGTTTATGTTGATGAGGGTGAGGTGGTTTAGCCTCGGTATGCCATGGTTGGTTATTTTGGTTTGAGTCCCACATTCATGCTCGGAATATGGCACGGGGGTGAATGGCTGAAGAGAGATTTGGCTCAACCATTCTATGGTAAGGTGGAACGTGGTAGTCCATCTCTGGTTGGTTCATTACATTCGTTAATGAGAAATTCATTCCCTTTATTTTCATGTGTAAATGTACTAATGTATATGTGGATCTTGATGGTTGATATTCTTACGGTATTTTTGTTCCTATTATGTTGGTTACATGCATGTTTTATGATAGTATCTATGTATGGCTCTCAGCATGTTTTTACTTGTATATGAATATATAATGTGTCTATGACCTAATATATGATAATGAAACAAATTACATGAGGGAACAATGGTTCATAGCGATTCTCAGATAAATATGAGATCCCTACACTTAAACTGTTGTTTACACCTGTAGGTTACATGTTGATGATGTATTTGACGAAATGCTTGTCATGGCTAGTAGGGGTTTGGTTATGGTCATGTTTAATTTATTGCTTTTGCATCATTCTTTCCCTGTATTTTTACTGATTCTAAGATATCATTCCATTCTTGGCAGTGACCTGGGCTTTGGGCGTCAAAAAGTGTCTTAAATCTTGGGGTTGCTAGCACAAAATAGACTATTTTGGTCTCTGGTAGCTAGAAGGCAAGCCCGTGAGAGCGAATTTAGGTTGTTGGTCGCTCCCTTGCCCATAGCATGATATCGACTATGACCTAAGAGATCCAGAACAGTAGTGGGACCCAGGAATAGGTTGTTTGAGTGGTTGACATGTCTCCTGAGGGTTCTGTTGTTGATGTTGGATGATTGTGTGTGATGTTTCCATCGATTCCACTTCCTTAAGGTCACATAGGAGGTTGAATCTGATCATATTAGCCTCTCATCTCATGTTTACACCGATTGGCATGGTTACTTGGGTGGATGTGGGAGGAGGGTGTTACAATGAGCACCTTTTTCTGTAATATACACTAAAGCTCCTATGGGAATTCTCCATCTAGCTCCACCCGCAATACAGACCATTCAATCACATGATCAACATCTTTAACATACTTCTTAAGCAATGACACATGGAAAACATCATGGACTTTCATTGTTGGAGGCAATGCATGTCAATAGGCTACTGGCCCAATTCTCTCAATAATCCTAAAAGGTCCACAAAACTGGGGTGTTATCACGGGGACTTCACCGGTTCATATTGGGGGATATATATTGAGGAAAAAATGACTTAATATATTGGGGGATATATAGGGGGTAAAGGGTTTTTATATTGGCACGTATAAAAGATGGAGCTCAAAGTTAATGAAAAAATATAAAGGGGTATAAAAACATTAATGAAAATATGGATACCTACAATATCTAGTGAATGTAGGGGTTTTTTAAATTAGGGGGGTGTATTGGGTTCATATCGACAGGGAGTTAAATAATGTTATTTCTAGAGTTATTTTCCAATATGTAGTCAAATTAGGGTATTGTTCAGTATACCATGAACGCACGCAATATGTTAGAGGTTCATTGAGTGAAGCCCCTGTGGGTGCTATCTTGGTACATGATCCAATCTGTAATAAGCTCTTATTTGGTTTGATATGCAAGTACGCCTGTTCCCCAACCTAAAACTCTTGAACAACTTGTTCTGATCTGCATTGCTCTCATGCCTATCTTGTGTTGCTTTCAAATTATTCTTGATTACCTACATTTCCTGTTCCATTTCTTGTTCCATTTCTGCCAATATGTTTGATCCAATCAACACATTGTTAACCGGATCAATCCAACTAATGGGAGTATTGCAACATCCGCCCATACAATGCCTCAAATAGACTCATCTTCTAAGATTCATGATACCCATTTTTGTAAGTGAACTCTACTAGTGGAAGATACTCTTCCCACTTTCATTGTTGATGCATCACGTACATCCTCAACATGTCCTCCAATATCCCGTTGACCCTTTTAGTCTGTCCATCTCTCTACAGATGATAAGTTGTGCTAAAGGCCAACTCTATACCCAAACCTGTAAATAACTCCTTCCAAAACTCTAAAGTGAACTTTACATCCCTATCTGACATAATCTTCTTTGGAACTCCCCCACATCTTTTAAGAATAACTTAGATGAGAATGTAGACTTCACTAGAATGAAGTGTGCAACCTTTGTCAACCTATCCACAACAACCATGATGGAATCATGTTGTCTCACTATCCTCGGCAAACCTGTGATGAATTCCATGGAAATGACCTCCCATTTCCATTATGGAATCACAATCGGTTGTAGCAATCCACCTGGTTGCTTACACTCTTCCTTCACATGCTGACAATCCAAGTAACTCGCCACAAACTTTGTTATGTCCCCATTCAAATTCGTCCAATAATAGAATTTCTTCACTGTTGTCAGTGTCTTTTGACAACCTGAGTGACCTTACTATTGTTTCACATGAAACTCCCTCAAGATCACCTTCTCTAGCTAACCATTATCTATCACATATATTGTGTCTCTAAACCTGACCAATCCATCTGTCGTGAGACAATAGCCCACATCATGTGCACCTGTACCTATACCTGTACATGTTCTTGTACCTTTACATGTACTTGTACCTGTACTTTGTTGTAACCTACACACAATCTCCATATACCTAACATCTTGTTGACCTGCCTACAAGATCCTATCCTGTAGATCCGTCCCATAGGAACTCATATTTTCTATATGATTTACATGTATCCATCTGCTAAGAGCATTAATGACCCTGTTCTCCTTTCCTATGATGTATATGATCTAAAATAGAACTCATTGATCGTGTCCAGCCTGCTTGGCATTTAGATTTAGCTAGTCAAACAAGTATCTCAACCCACTGTGATCACTCATCAATCCAAAACTCTTGCCATGAAGATAATGCCTCCTCCACATCTTCAATGCATGTATGATCACTACCAACTCAAGATCATGTGTCGGATAGTTCTGCTCATGTTCATTTAGTTTTCATGACTCATAGCACACTACTTATCCTTTTGTTGTAGCGGCTACAACCACCCTCCAAAATTTTGCCTCAACTTTGTTTTGGAACCTCCCTACCAACTTTTTACAACACCTTCTTTTGCTTTGTCAAGTACACAAGATTTAGTGTTTTCCTTGCACAAAGGCAGCCTGTCGATCACAGCTCAATGCATTCCCCTTATAGGATGATCACCCGGACTTGGTCCAGCTACAGGCTGAGAAGCTCCCCCAAGAAATTGCGTAGTTCTGGAGGGCAACCAGCCTTCCCTCCAGAAATTGTGCAATCCTGACCTGCAACCTGGTAGGCTCCAGAATTGCGCAATTCTGGCAGTCAACACTCACAGTGAAAATTACATAATTTTCCCCAACAAGGCTACTCAACCCAGAATTTGCGCAAATCTGGGCAGAAATCAGCTGCTCTGCCCAGAAATTACGCAAATCTCCTAGGCAGCCAGCCCAACTCCCAGATGGAAGTGTGCATTTTTTTCGAGCAATCGAGCATTTTCTTGCATGTGGAGTTGAGCTGATCGGTTCCCTCTGGGACTGAGTAAAACTGACTCACACGCTTCTCCCAAGGCAGCATGCAAAGGCATCCCTTGTTTCAGGGATCTATTTTTAGCAGTTGGGGGTTACATGCAAGGATCATTTCATAAACCTCCCATCAAGTGTTGCTTTCCCTAGATTTGTGGCATGCACGTCACAACCTCGATGTTATCAAAACTCATCTATGAGATGTCGTAGAGCTCATTCCTCACATCAACCTTGTAGCTCTAACATCCCACATCACATCTAGGACTTGTCAGCACACTCAGCTCAGCTGTTTTGGGGTAAGCCCATTTTCCATGACTTGTGTTGCATTTTTGGCGCTTTTTGTATTTCGCTTTGTATGAACGTTGTCTGTTTGATTTCAGTGAGCGCTTGTTATCATTTTGATACATTCTAGCTTGTACTAGCATCGTTTCAGTTTTCCTCAATATCTCACTGTCGCTGCATGCATGAAATTGTTTTTCACGAACGGTCGCCGATTCAGCGACTCATCTCACCCACATGCATGTTGTTCTATTTTCTGAATCTGTCATTCACTATTTGCATGCATGATCATTCACTTATGCTTACACTAAATATCACCATGCATTCGCACTCACATTCACATTCAGTTTGCATGTCGGCAAGTCTGGGCAACCTTGGCCCAGACTCTGCCTTGACTTAGACAACAATGCGCAATTGGGGAAGGAAGGCTCCCTCTTCCCCTCTAGAAATGCGCATTTATGCCTAGCCACTATCCTCTAAGACAATTTTGCACATTTCTGAGGGACAGTGGCTGCTGACATAGAAAATTGCGCAACACAGTCACTGCTAGCTGAGATTGTGCATTGCACAATTCCAATAGTCAACAACCAAACTGGATTGTGCATTGTGTAGTTCCAGTAGTCAGCCAACCTCCCAACAGCCCAGACTGTGCCTTGCACAGTCTTGGCAGTCAATCTCCCGACCTCCCAGCTGAAATTGCGCAACCTTCATGCTCAATCATACAGGTATGTTGCAAGTCACTTCTCAAGTTAATTTCGGTTTTCTACTGACAGATTGCTTGCCATGAGTGTTGCCATGTCTCCAGGCATCGCAGGTGTTCATCTGCCTCTAAGCAGTATAGGTGCAATGGTTTCCAAGAGAGTAGATTCGAAGACACCATTCATAACACACTTGGGGATGCAGTCGATCAAGTGTCTATGGACTTGCCTACCCACGAAGACATCAAGTTGTTTGTAGACAAGGACATCAAGATATCACAACAGCAGCATCACAGCATCACAGCATCATGAATAGCAGCTGAAGGCATCATATTGAATGCAACGAATGCAAGAGGAAGGTTTTTGACAACACAGAGGCAGAATAAGGTTGTGAGCTCAAGAAAATCCATTGATGATGAAAGCAACCTTGGAGACTCAGGCTATGAGGTGATGGAGCAACATGAAGATCGCGTGAAGACAGAGAATGGAACAAGGAAGGAGTTGCATGTGCCAAAGCATCAACTCAAGCAAGAACATGAAGTTGCACATACAAATGAATGAGTTGCAGCAAGAACAAGAACAACAATGGGCGTAACATGCACTCACAGATGAAACTGCAGTCGTACATGTTAAAGATCCATACCAGCAGCTGGCATGGAGCAGACATGGTGAGTATTGTTGTTGATCGCATGCAAGGGATTCAACAGCATGAATGTCATTGTGCGCATGCATGCGATCCAACCCATTTAGCACACTGACCAAGGCGAAGACAAGAAGCAAGTCCAATTGAAGTTGAACATGTACCTCGGCAAGTTGATGCACATGACCACCAACACACACTTGAAGATCAACACGAATACCATGCATTAGTGTGTTCTCGGTTTAGCTACACCCAAGAAGACCATTTGCACGTTAGCAGATGAGTTGGATGTAGGAACCATACCAACGAACCCGGATGCAACGAAGGCAAGAGTTCGCTTCAGCAAGAGGTCACAATGGAGTGCATGCACACCATCATAGACAACCAAGCTTGGCATCAGCTCACCATCTTCACCATCACAAGCATGTCAAAGAGTTGGTATAATCACAATGGACCGAGTGTAAGTGATGTCTTGCTTGGTTTGCTCAAGACATGTTGTCTCACATGAGTACATGTGCATTGTAATGTATGTCTTTTCAAGTGTAAGTCAAGTGTCGATAGTTGGATGTAACAGTCATAGAGTAGATGAAGAGTCATGAGGGTAGTTGAACTGTCACAAAGGGGAATGTCAAGGGCCACCCCACCCTTTGCTATAAATAGTCCCTCATAACTAATTGTATAGGCTTTTTGTCAGCCAAGCTTCCGATAAGACTATCTTGGAGAGAGCTTGGACAGTGTTTAACGCGCTTTGGCTTCTCCACTGCACAGAGCTAGTACATCTCTTTGGAGGAGCAGGCGAATACAGCTGTAACGTTCCACTATTGGAGCTAGTGGTTGGACATGGATGTATTGTATGACTGGAACTTACACTTGTTTATATAATAAGAGCCAAGACATTTCATGCATATGTTGTACTGTATTCCATCTATCTTGTTTACTCTAATGGCATATGTATCTGCTTTCTTACACATGCATGTATGGACTATTCTATATGAGTATGTATGAATCTTTCTGAAATGTGTTGTTGGTTTAACCATCACTTTGGATTGCCAGCTAACTTGCTTTCCATCTTGTGATGCATCTTCGCTTGTGTGTTCCCTTCCCATTTAAGTACTATTATAGGTTTCCAAGGGGTTGACACATCTCAACCCCCATGTGTTAGAACCTCTCATGCACCTTCCTTGACTCACTGCAGCTGTCACACCCTTGCTACCAACAGAGTCATCTTACTTGCCTCTGTGCAAAATCACGATCAAGGCATTACCATACGACCCACTGCTGGGACTCCTACACCAAACGATTTGAGGTCTAATTAAGACTTCTTACCGGGAGATCCCCTTACATGTTGGTGGGTTCAACACCGTCAACATTTTGGCACTAGAAGGAGGGCTAGATGATAAGTTTAGTCCTCATATCTCTTTTGAATCTCTACACATATATCATGACTAACTACCGAGTTGCTCCTCCGTAATGTATGTCTTATGGAAACGATTTCATCATCTCGAAAAATCTCTCGGATAACTTGTCTCATAAAACATTTGATGGTGGAGGCAATGTAGCCTTGGTTAGGCATGCAGTCGGTGTTGTAGGATCATGTGAAAGACATGGATTATTTGAAGAATACATGAGTTGCACATTGTTCATCTACACGCTTCAAGGGTACTCAATGCACTAGTGTGCCATGCTGCCCAAAAAATCTATTCATTCTCTTGCTCATCTAGTCGCAAAGATAGACCATGTTTTCAATCACTTTAACTATAAAACACTCAACAAAGAAATTCTGGAATTATGAAAAGCACCTGATGAATCTGTTGAACAATTTTACACATGCTTTTGTAATCTTGTATACCGATTCCCTGAAGATGATATTGATTGGGAATTTTTCGATGGGATATTTGAGTATCTTCTTCACATATCTGAAAATCCGCAATTCTTGAAATCACTCGAATCTCGTTCATACTCCAGTGATGGAACTGCGCAATCACAGGTAGAAAAAGTTGTTGACACAAGTGATTGTCTACCTTCATCTCATCAAGCAGCGCCACCACCGCAGAGTGATATGGGAGATCATGCACACACCTATGTTGAACAGTCGCGTCCTCCCACCCCACCTACTCTTGATATTTGCATATATTTGGCTTGCAAGCCTGTTGATTGTCACGTGGATTCGTTCCCTCGAACTCTGTCCTCGCATTCTGTTGATACTCTAGATTGTACTGTCTTATCTTCTTCCATTCCAGACTCCTCACCTGTTGTGCACAAGGATCAAGTTGTCGACGAAGTTGGTGTTATGCAGCCAACCTGCACCATCATTCATGATGAGTGCATACAGGAATATAAAGAAGAACCCGTGGTGAAGGATGAATCCCTTCCATCCGTGCCTCATCCGCTTCATCCTAACATCCCTTGTGATTTTGCCATTTTTTATTCCCCTTGTGAAAACTCATTTCCGGATGCTTCTACTTCTGATCATTCACTGGACATATCGGATGTTAGTCTGTCATCACAATGTGAAGAGGACACATCTTCCTTCGGAAATCCATCCTTCTGTCATCTGTCTTTCCTCAAAACACAGAGGGTGAACATCTTTGCTTCCCATCTACCCCTCTGCCTGATTCATCAAATCATGAGAATGCTGACGAACATCTCAAATTTTCTGATCTTGGTTGTTGTGATCTATTCACTTCCTCATCTAATCACGATGTTGATTCAATCATTGTTAATCTGTCCAAGACACTAGTCTACGATGATCTATCTATCAACGAAGTCGAAACCCCCTAGACTATCGAGGCACCTCAACCCAAGCTGATGGTTATGTCAGGCCCTCGCTATCCTGAGATTGGTTTCACTTCCAGTCATGAATTGTTGAAACACTCAAGGTTCCTCATCATTCTCTACTTTGCATAGACGATCAACCAAACATCCATATTTCACTTCCTTCACTCGAACTACATGATCCCATCTCTCATGCGTTGGAGGAATCTTACAGAGCAAGCACACATGCACAACACAAGTGGTCTACCTTTCTCACATTTTCTTGCATGTCACAGTCAAGAGAATGCATACACTCAACATCTTCATGTAGTGTAGCACAATATCATGGCAGCTCCACAGAATGCATGTCATGCACTTTCCCTCATCTTTGTTCTGTGGTCGTTTGTAAGCTCGGAGTGTGTTTGTCTTCATTGTTACATCTTTCTTGTTTGTTGTTTCGCACAACTGGGTTTCTCGTGGACCGAACCTTCACCAACATGGGTCAACTAATGCGTCAGTGGCTGCATTGGAAGTATTACTTCACGTGAGATGACCCATGCACTGTTAGCTTAGGAGTAGGAGTAGTGTTTGCTTTTGAGTTGTTTTCTTGCATGGTTGTTTGCTTAATTGCTTGGTTTGTTTGTTTGTCTGCTTGCTTGTTTGCTTACTTGCTATGCTTTCGTTTTTGCTTCTTCTCTTGCTTTGATTTCTTGTTTGATAGTTTGCTTGTTTCGTTCGTAGGATAGTTTCGCATGAAACCATGTATGACTCTTAAAGCAAGCTGAGTAAAGTACAAGAGGCCTTGTGTTGCTATCACTACTTGGTTATTTGTCATCCTGCCCCTGTATGAAGAACTTGTTACTCTTAGTCTACGATATGTTGAAGGAAAATACGTATTGTTCGAAGTGAACCTTGGTGAAAACACAACGCTTGCGCGCTAACTAGTGTCACCTACTCTATTCAATTGTTTTTGGGTTAACCCTTGTCATCTCAGTCAAGTAGAGTAAGGTGAGGGGGAAAACCTTAACAGGCACGTTAGCGGTATAATAAACTACTTCTCTCCTGGAACAACCTCTTATGCCTTAAATAAGTCGGGATCCCTCTTTCGCCTCTGAAATGAATAAGTGTTATGCACAGTTACAAAAATAAAATAGAAAAAAGTAAAAGAAAAGTTTGAAAAAATGAAAAATGAATAAGGAAAAGAAGAGAAAGGCTTCCTGTGCAACAAGGTGATGCAAGTAACTTTGCCGAGGTACTGACCAGGCTTGCTGGCAACGGAGCCATGCTTGTGTCCCTATGTGACTTCATCGGGGTACTTTCCAGGTCTGCCGACAGTGGAGCAACACCAGAGATGAAACTAAGACTCTAATGACTATAATGCTTGTGAATCAATATACCCCTCAACCCCAATCGAAACAATTGTGTTTCCTTGGCTTGGAATGTGTGTCAATCAACCAAGAGCTTGGTAGGTACTACATCTTACAATCAAGGTAGTGTGAAACCAAGATGAGCTAAGAACTGAACAATACTTACGGAGCTGTTAGACTTGCTTTTCACGAACAAGGTCCATTCAAAGAGCTAGAGTTCTACCAATGTGTCGCCAAGTGTTTTAGCGGCTACAACCACCCTCCAAAATTTTGCCTCAACTTCGTTTTGGAGCCTACCTACCAACTTTTCACAACACCTTGTCTTGATTCGTCAAGTACACAACCTTCCGTGTTTTCCTTGCACAAAGGCAACATGTCGATCACATCTCAATGCATTCCCCTCATAGGCTGATCAACTGGACTTGGTCCAGCTGTAGGCTGAGAAGCTCCCCCAAGAAATTGTAGAATTTTGGAGGACAACCAGCCTTCCTTCCAGAAATTGCGCAATCCTAACTGGTAGCCTGTTGGGCTCCAGAATTGCGCAATTATGGCAGTCAACACTCACAGTGAAAATTGCGTAATTTTCCCCAGCAGGGATGCTCAGCCCAGAATTTGCGCAAATCTGGGCAGCATTCAGCTGTTCTACCCACAAATTGCACAAATCTCTTGGGTAGCCAGCCCAACTCCCAGCCAAAAGTGCGCATTTTCTTCGAGCAGTTGAACAGTCTCTTGCATGTGTAGCTGAGTTGATCAGTTCCCTCCGAGACTAAGAAAAACTAACTTGCATGCATGGGATGATTCTCCCATGGCAGCATGCAAAGGCATCCCTTGTTTCAGGGATCTATTTTTAGCAGTTGGAGGTTACATGCAAGGATCATTTCAGAAACCTCCCACCAAGTGTCTCTTTCCCTAGAATTATGGCATGTGTGTCAGAACCTCGATGTTATCAAAACTCATCAACCGAACACTGCAAAGCTCATTCCTCACATCAACCTTGCAACTCTGACATCCCACATCACATCTAGGAGCTGTCGGCACACTCAGCTCAATTGTTTTGGGGTAAGCCCCCTTTCCATGACTTGTGTTGCATTTCTAGCGCTTTTTTTATTTTGCTTCGTATGAATGTTGTCTGCTTCGTTTCAATGAGTTCTTGCTGTTGTTTTGATACATTCTAGCTTGTACTAGCATCGTTTCATTTTTTGTCAACATCTCATTATTGTTGCATGCATGAAACTGTTTTTCACGAACAATCGTCGATTCGACGACTCGCCTCACCCACATGCATGTTGTTCGATTTTCTAAATATTTCATTCATTGTTTGCATGCATGATCATTCACCTATGCTTACACTTATTATCACAATGCATTCTCATTCACATTCACGTTTAGTTTCCCATCAACAACAAGTCTGGGTAACCTTGGCCCAGAATCTGCCTTAACTGAGACAACAATGCACAATTTGGGGAAGGAAGACTCTGTCTTCCCCTCCAGAAATTTGCATTTTTGCCCAGCCACTGTCCTTCAGGACTGTTTTGTGCATTTCTAAGGGACAGTGATAGCTGGCCCAAAAAATTGTGCAATGCAGTCCCTGAATTTGCAGTCACTGCCAGCTCAGATTGCACATTGTGCAATTCCAGCAATCAGCAGCCAGACTGGACTGTGCATTGTGCAGTTCTAGTAGTCAGTCAGCCTACCAACAGCCCAGACTATGCCTTGCGTAGTCTTGGTAGTCAGTCTCCCGACCTCCTGGCTGAAATTGCGCAACCTTCATGGTCAGTCACACAGGTATGTTGCAAGTCAATTCTCAAGTTCATTTCAGTTTTCGAATGAAATATTGCTTGCCATGAGTATTGTCATGTCTCCAGGTATCGTAGGTGTTCATCTTCCTCTCAGCAATATAGATATAATGGTTTCCAAGAGAGAAAAGCCAAAGACACTGTTTAGAGCACACTTAGGGATGCAGTCGGTCAAGTGTCTACGAACTTGCCTACCCACGAAGACATCAATTTTTTCATAGACAAGGACATCAATATATCACAACAGCATCATCACAGTGAACAGCATCATGAACAACATTTGAAGGCAGCATGCCGAATGCAATGAATGCAAGAGGAAAGTTGTTGACAACACATAAGTGGAATAAATTTGGGAGCTCAAGTAGATCCACTGATGATGAAAGAAACTTTGGAGACTCAGGCTATGAGGTGACGACGTGACATTAAGATCACGCAAAGACACAAAATGGAACAAGGAAGGAGTTGCATGTGCTGAAGCAGCAACTCGAGCAAGAACATGAAGTTGCACAAACATATGAATAAGTTGCAGTAGGAACAGGAACAACAGTGGGGGCAACATGCACTCACGGATGAAACTACACTCGTACATGTTAAAGATCCATCCTAGTAGCTAGCACGGAGTAGACATTTTGAGCAATGTTGTTGATCGCATGCAAGGGATTTAGCAGCATGCATGTCATTGTGCGCACGCATGCAATCCAACCCATTTAGCACACTCACCAAGGCAAAGACAAGAAGCAAGTCCAATTGACACTGAACATCTACCTCGGCAAGTTGATGCACATGACCACCAGCACACACTTGAAGATCAACACGAACACCATGCATCAGTGTGTTGTTGGTTCAACTGCCCCCAAGAAGACCATGTGCATGTTAGCAGACGAGTTGGATGGAGGAACCATACCAATGAACCCGAATGTAACAAAGGCAAGAGTTCGCTTCAGCAAGAGGTCACAATGGAGTGCATGCACACAATCAAAAACAACCAAGCTTGGCATCAGCTCACCATCTTCACCATCATAAGCATGTCAAATAGTTGGTATCATCACAACAGACCAAGTGTCAGTGATGTCTTGCTTGGTTTGCTCAAGACATGTTGTCTCACATGAGTACATGTGCATTGTAATGTATGTCTTGTCAAGTGTAAGTCAAGTCGATAGTTGGATGTAACAGTCATAGAGTAGATGAAGAGTCGTGAGGGTAGTTGAACTATCACAAAGGGGAATGTCAAGGGTCACCCCACCCTTTGCTATAAATAGTCCATCATAACTCATTGTATAGGCTTTTGGCCAGCCAAGCTTTCGATAAGACTATATTGGAGAGAGCTTAGATAGTATTGTAATGCACCTTGGCTTCTCCATTGCACGAAGCTAGTACATCTCTTTGGAGGAGTAGGCGAATGTGGCCGTAACATTCCACTATTGGAGCTATTGGTTGAACATGGATGTATTGTATGACTGGAACTTACACTTCTTTATATAATAAGAGCCAACACGTTTCATGCATATGTTGTATTGTATTCTAGCTATCTTGTTCACTCTAAATGGCATATGTATTTGCTTTCTTATGCATTCATGTATGGACTATTTTGTATGAGTATGTATGAATCTTTCTGAAATGTGTTGTTGGTTTAACCATCACTTTGGATTGCCAACAAACTTGATTTCCATCTTGTGATGCATCTTCAGTCGTGTGTTCCCTTCCCATCCAAGTACTATGACAAGTTGCCAAGGGTCACACTCATCTCAACCCCCATGTTTTAGAACCTCTCATGCACCTTCCTTGACTCATTGTAGCTGTCACACCCTTGCTACCAACAGAGTCATCTTACTTGCCTCTGTGCGAAATCGCGATCAAGGCATTACCATACGACCCATTGCTGGGACTCCTACACCAAATGGTCTGAGGTCTAATTGGGACTTCTTACCGAGGAGATCCCCTTACATGTTGGCGGGTCTAGCACCGTCAACACCTTCCTGCACAAGGACTCCACCAAGTCTTGTCTTGCAAGCATCTGTACATACTACAAACTCTTTATTCGGATCTGTAATCTTTAACACTGGTGCATGTGTCAGCAACTGCTTAAACTGCTCAAAACATTTGCATCCTCAAATTCCTTACCTTTTTCACTAGAGATATGCACAACAAATAACACACACCCTTTTTTACGATTGTGCTTGGCCTGCATAGTTGTCACCATCCTAACTGTTGTGGATTTCTTTTTTCCCTATAAGATTATTGGTTCCCCATTATCATCCAAGCACTCAATAGATTTGTCATAACAATCCACCTTGGTCCTATGAATGTACAACGAATCCATGCCCAACAACATATTGTATGATCCCAACGGTAATACATTCAAATGTGATGTGGTAGGCATACCATTCAAATCAAAAGCACAAGCTCTTACTTAGTGATGAACTTGCTTCTTTGTACTTGTAGCCAACTACGCTAACCAAGATTCTGCGTGCACTTCTTTATTCAAACCACACTTATCCACCAAGTCAGTACTAACATAACTATAATTAAATCTTGGTTCAATCAAAATAGAAACAACTTGATCACAAAGCTTACTTTCCATCTCAATGATAGACTCTTGATGGTTTGCTTATCTATTAACCAGTGTTGCATAGATACGAGGAACACTCTGACCAACATCCCTAACAATATACGCCTCATGTGAACTATGTATCTGAGGCCTACCACCCTGATTCTGTGGACGATCTCTCTTAATGTGTTCCTTACCACATGTCCAACACTCCAACCATCTAGTACCATCACCTCTATGTTGTTGTTGTGATCCATGTCCCTATCTAGCTACATTGAACTTCTTTTGCGGTGCCACATTCTCTTTCTCTTTTGTATTTTGAGGCCTTCCCCTTTTTGGTTGCCATTTACCCTTACCTTTATCGTTATCCTTCCCTTTCCATCCTTGTTGAGATTCATTCTTACACTTTGACTTTTCATAGAAATGCTTCAATTTCCCAATAACTTCCTCAAGTGATTTAGGCTCATTATACTCAATCCGATCTCTAAATGCTAATGACAAACCATTGGCAATTCACTGAATTTTAGCCTTCTCATCTTTAAGATATGGTACATACCGCAATAGCTCCAAAAATTAGTCATGTGCTCTTCATCTGTCATTGATCCCATATTTAACTCGCAGAATTCTTTGGCCTTACTATCGTAGTACCTTTTTAGCAAGTACTTGTGCTTGAAAAAACACTTGAACTCATGCCAACTCAATTTCTCCATCCTAATGTCTCTAACCTACTTCACATCTTCCCACCAGATGTATGCTTTGCCTCTCAGGCTGAATATAGCTACTATGGCCTTCATATTATCTGTGTAATTATGCAACTCAAAGAACTTCTTCGTCCCAAGTATCCAAGGCTCTGCATCTTCCGAATTTTTCACATCTACATCAAAAGTAGGTGGATTTCTTTCTTAAATTCATCTACCAAGTATCCCCTATCACTCCTCCTATAAGGATGATAACGATGACGATCATGATGCCCATCAGAACTAGAACTAGAATAATACATGTATCCATCGCCTCTCCTATCCAGAGTATCTAACAATCTGCCATCTCTATCTTAATTGTGACCACCATGAAACATAATTCCATATGCCCCATTAGTTTTGTCCTCTTGTCCATGGCTGATCTAAAGTGGCCCCTGTCGCTACAATTCTGACAGATTCAGATGAATTATTGTATTAACCTCTACTTGTTTCTCTTGTTCCTGCATGATTTTGTCATTGTTTGCCTTACAACTCCTTATTTCCTCCTTAAAACTTCTCAATGTGTTTGCTAAATCAAAAGAGTGCCCAACACCATGTTTCTCATCCAATTCATAGGAGAATATTTGTAATCTACCATCTTGCTAGCCATTTTTCTCTCTTTCCTGCAAGGCATACTGCGTCAGCTAAACCAAATCACAATAAACCAACGTACCTTAGCAAATTTTGGGGAGGATATTTCATCTGCAAGATCAACCAAATCAGTGTAAATAAGTGTATCAACACATAAACATCATTCTAGTTAGATTCCAGTCATCAATGCATGACCATATGAACTACACATACCATGACTTCATGCATGACAACAACAACCATACCAATGCACACTAGCAATACACAAGCATAACAACATGTAACCAATCATACACTCATGAAGACACATTTCACAACAACAACATCATGTTTCACATGGCAACATCTTATAACCATGACCGACACCATGCATACGCAACAAGCACATAGACCACAAGGATGATTAACACACATGCAACTAACATGAATGCGTGACCAATACACTGTTATAGCATCATTTATCACCCTTGTATACTTGATGCTCTGAGTCATGGCCTTTGGCATCCCTTTCCCTTTAGACTTTACTAAAAACATTATTTTAAATTCAATAAGCGACTCTGCCCTTCAAAAAGCACGTGCACACGCGGGTCCAGCTATACCTAACCTGCGTATATAATTTGGAATATATATATATATATATATATTATATATATACATATATATATATATATAATCCCTATTTTATGGGCGAGGTTTACAGGTTACATCGGAAGCCCACCTACAAGAGCCCGTGGCCTAACTGTATCCCAACTGAAACAACTATTTTGGGGTGATATAAATACACTTCATGGGAAGGCCTAAGGGGGGAGAAGGATAGGATATTGATATTATATCCAATTGATCCCTAATCAAGTTTGATTTATCCCTGTGCCTCCTGCACTCCCAGCTATAGGAAACCCTTGTTTCCTCACAGATATATCCATCTCCTTTATATCGCATCTATGTGTATACATTTGAAAGAGGATTGTTAAGGCTTGGGCTGGACGAATATGGAGGAAGGTTTTGCTTGGAGTTATGGTCGAATTAGGTTGTATTCTTCCACATTTAAAGAAGCTCTATCGTGTTCCTGATGTGATGATATTTATGCTTTAACTCATGTTATGATCTAATTATGTATGATCTCATGTTTTATATCTATATTATTATATGATCTAACATTCACATCTTGAACATGCTTTGAACCACTGCTAGTATATATGCTTTTCTGGAATGAGTTGCAGGTTTTGAAGCATTTGAGGAAGCAGAGGGTTTGGACCCTACGGGAACATCCTCAAACGTAGGACCTACAGGCACTTCTCTTCATCCCACTTTAGTAGTTTAAGCATTAGGACTGCTTGTTTGCTTGCTTCTTGTTGGTGTATGCCCTTCAATCTGTTGGGGTTCTCAACCTAGACCCTAGGATGTTTTATCCCGTAACAGAATTGGTGACTCTGCTGGGGAATAAAATATTGTATTTCCTTGTTTGGGTTGTTTCTCTTTTGATCTGGGCCTTCTCGTTTGGTTTCTTAGTTTTTCCAGTATCTTTGACTTGTTTGAAATCTGGGAAAAAAGTCTAATCTTCTAGATCATGCATGAATTTTTATTTTTCTTTGTTGGCTTTCGTATACATGGTTTTTAATTCACACAGTAGCATGCACACATGTTTTTTCCAAAGAAACGTGTGTATACGTGTGTTTCCTTGAGTACAGTCGTGTATATACGCAGGTATGTTACTGCACATTCGCATCTGCTTGGTTTTGAATGAATATCTCAAATTATGAGTCCAATAAAGGGTTTTTCCTGATTTTCATTGCTTCTGTTTTGTCATTGATTGTCTGTGAGAGTCTTGATTCTTGTAGATTTTTAGTTTCCCATCTCTCTTTGTGGGAACACCTCGTCAACCTAAGGTTTGCTTTTTGGTGAAGCGTCAGTTTCTATGTTTGGGTTCAAGGCTTCTCAGTGAAGTTCTTGGTTGTTCTGAGATTTTGGAACAGGAAATTGGTCTCAATTCACTTATAACCTAGGTTTTACATTGCTTTGCCTTGCTTTCTTGAAAGTTGATATCTTTGGTTTTTTCTTGGTTTTTTAGAAGGTCCTTCTTGCAATCTTAAAATTTTTTTCTTGGTATTCTTGAAATCTTTCTTGTTTGTTGGAGTTTTTATGTTGTTCTTCAAATCAGTTTGTTTGAGTTTGCAACCTCTTTTCACTTTAAGTCTTTTCATGTTAATGATTCCTATGGCTTGTGAAATTTGGGGTTCTTTATGCTTGAATATTGATCTTGAAGTCTTTAGTAGTTTTTGTTTTCTCAAGAACCCTTTGTGCCATTAAAAAGAAAAAAGATAAAAACATATTTTTGTTGTCTTTCTTTTTCATTTTGGTTTTGTTTTTGGTCTTCTTATCATTTTAGAGAAAGTGTGAAGTCTTTTCATTAGGTTGAATTTGCTTGATTTTGGTAAAAAGTTTGTGATTGAATTGGTTCCTCATTTTTGTCAAGTTTTGGCCTCTTGATCTCTTTGAGAAACACATTTTCTTACTTTAAGAGTAATCCTTATAATCTTGCACTAAGCATTTTCAGTTTGCATTAGGATAGTTGCATTGTAATCATTTTTTGTATTTTTGTAGATTTTGAGTGTGTGAGCTTGTGTTTTGAAAAAGAAAAGAAAATTTCGCTTTCTTAGTTTGTCCGTAGAACCTTTTGTAGAAATCTCTTTCATTGGAGAAAAAGAGTTGCATATGCATGTAGGCAGGTTTTCTATTGGTTTCTTCTTACGTCAAATAACATCATAAGTTGCATTTCCATTTTTCCTTAACTTAAGAACATCCATTAAAATCAAGCACTAAAACTATAATGAACTAGAATTTTTTTATGTGTCATAGTTACATGAACTAGTCTAGGTCATTTAAGGCATTGGAATAGGTGTGTGGAGAGTTAACTCTCCAAGGGCACTCTGAATTTAAACATAGAAGTTGATTAAAAGAGTGAAATCCAATTTCTTTAAGTTGTCCGGGAAAGCTCTTCTCTTCTGGGAGTTATACACGAGGGTGAGTGAAGGAAGGGAAGAGAGATACCCTCTCTCCTACTTGTTGGATCCTGACAAAAGACTGTTTTGTTCGACTTCCGATATGAACTGGTGACCTTAGTTTCCATTCCTAGGCACCACATAGGTGACTGCAAGGGGGAATAACTATGGTGCCTGAGGCAGACATTTTATCACTCTCATTAATACTTCTAGAGGGTTCCCTTGCAAAGCTCGGGTACTTCCACCACAAAGGATTTTGTCTAGGGATCAGTGTAATTGTTTATGTTACCTTCGTTGGTAAGCTTGGGTCGTAATATCCCAAACTATCTTCAAAAAGTCCTTATCTTCACTTTCTTCTATTTTGGTGTCCAGTCCTAATCACCCAAAGCGGAAATACCTTAAAGTAGCTTGATTGGTTGTATCTTTAGGGACATTTTAGTGTGTGATCTTTTCTCCTAGATTTCCATAGCTTTATAATTTTTTGAGTCTTTCTAGGTTCTCTTAATAATTAAAAGTGGTTGATCGACTAGTTCGTTGGTCCAAGAGGCTTCATGGGCTCTCACCTATGAGTGTCGAGCCTTCTTATAAAAGGCATAGGAGCAATTATGTTGGTGATTTTCAATCAATAGCAGCGAATGCATCAGAGATTGATCTTCCGATTCAGGCTATAGTTTCACAGGTTGGACCTAGTGTAATTTGTGATTTGGAGAGGAATGCTGAAATCCTTTCTAGGGTTCTCTTCCAGTCGAAAGACGAAGTTAAGGTTGAAGAGATTCCTAAGTCCCATATGACTCCTTCTTCACCTATTCCTCCCAATTATCCAAACGTTCTATTATACGTTGGGACCCCGACTCACAAGTCAACAAACCCTGGTCCTTATCATCCTTTTCCTTCAATGGACATTACCGAGAGCACGAATCCAGTTATGAGCGCTACTAGTGTGCATACTCCTCTTTCAGTTCGAGGAGGAGGTATTATCACTCCTAGTATTGTAATATTGGCTCTACCTCGATTCCATCTTCGAGTGGGGGCACCCAAGCTTTTTCTTCGCACATTGGTTCCTTCCCCTTTGGGATGCATTCTACTGCAATTCCCACAGTTCCTCTAACCGTCTCATCCATTGTTTCCACAACTATGTATTCTATGGCTAGTGGTTCAACCTCTTTCTAGGGTTTTCCTTTTGGAAGTGGTCATATACCTCATTCTAACCCTTGTTTAGGATCACTCCCTTTCTCCGCTCAAGGCCAAGGTTATAATCCTTTTCAAGAATAGACTGACCCTACTTTTAGTGGTTTAGGAGCTGAAAATCAGTTTTCTTTTGGTCAACAGGGGAACATGCCTTACTCATCCATAAGTACCTTTCAAGGTTATTCTCCCTTGGCCAATGCATGTAATACTTACCAAGGGCTCTCCTCTCCTTTTAATACTTCACTTGGGGGAAATTTTCCTGGTTATGGTAACCTTTCAGTAGTAGGTAGCAAAAATTTGAATTTTTCTAGACCACAAGGTTTTCCTTACGGTTCAGTTTCTTCTACGAACAATCCTTGGCAACCTTGTGCCTCTACAAATCCAGGATATTCTTTTCAAAATGTTGGGAATTCTCAAGCTCCTCCGCGCTTACCATTCCCAACAACCCTAAATTTTCCCGATCTCTAAAAATTGAAAAATGATTTGATACGATATAATATAGCTTGGCCTCCAATTCCCACCAAACTTCCATCGGATATTCCAAAATTTGAAGAAAAGTCTGGGGAGGATCTAGATGACCATATAACAACATTCCATTTATGGTATTCATCTAACTCCATAATTGACGATTCAATCAAGTTTATATTGTTCCAACACACCTGAACTGGAAATGTTGTGGTTTATAGAGCTTAGTGGGGGTACCTTTGCTTCATTTGGTGAATTGGCTACTATATTTTTGAACCATTTTCAGTTTCACATTTGATATGATGTTAGAACTGAGTTATCGGCTAGTTTCCAACAAGATAAGGCAACGCACATTTCTAACCATATTCAGGAATGGCCAAGAAGGAAGAGGCTCATCAAAGCCTATATTCCTGATGAATTCCTTATCGAATGGTTTTTAAAATCTCTACAGCCAGAAATTTCTAAGGATGTATCACTCTCCAAGGTATTCACTGAAGAACAGGCTATCTTTAGAGCCTAGCAGTTAGAACTTATATATATTCTCAGTTTGGGATTATTGAAATTTTTTGATTAATTCTCCTCGATCCAAGATCGATTTAGCCAAACGGAAGCTAGGTCTCCATGCCAATGGGATAGTCAGATCGATCGATAACAACACGACTAACTTTTTAAGTCAATTACATTAGTTTTCTTTACAAATTGATTCTTTGATTCAGGCATCATTTTCAATGCCTTTGCCTTCTCAACCATCAACTATTAATGTTGTCCAAACTTCTAACCCCAAAGGAAATTAACCATATGATGGGAAGAAAAAGGGACGTGGTAAGAAGAAAGATAAGGATGGTAAGGGTAATGCGAACAAACTGAGTAATAATACTGAGGAGAGTAAAAAGGAGTCCAAAAAGAAAGTTAAGTTTCCTTGAAAATTGTGCAATGGATACCATTTAATTCATATTTGCCCTAAGGTTCAGGATGCTCAGTGCTTGTTAGTGCAGCAAGGTTCTTCTAGCTCCTAAGCTATTCTAACTAAGCCTTTTCCCCAAGGGAAGCAAATGTTTATTGGTGCGAATGCTAATACTGAAACCCCCACAGGGAGAAACTAGAAAGGGGAAAATCCATCGAATGTATACATGATGAGTTCTCATGTTGATGTTGCTACAAGATCACAACATTGTGGTGAACTGGAATCCTCTAAGGCTAAGGTCACTCTAGATGTTCCATAGTCGCTCCATATTGAGAGGCATGTAGTTGAGCCTATACCTCAGATGCAGAAAGGCTCTGTAAAACATTCGATGATTAATCCTAATGTCAGGGCTACCTAGAACTACTCCATTGTTGAAGATCTGGCTCAAAGTCCTTGTGCAATGTTTGCATTAGAGGTAATCTAGTCGTGTCCATCACAAAGGAGTGTGTTACTCACTGCAATCAGGGAAATAGATCCGAAAACTCCTTATTGTTACAATTGACATGTCAAATATTAAGAAGAGACTACCTCATCACATGGCTTTCTAGATTAAATCTACATATCGAAATACTAATATCTTTCAAGCTGTAGTTGATGAGGGAGCTTCCATATGTGTCATGTCGACTGCATTTTGGAAAGCTATCGGATCTCCTCAAGTTGCTCCTTCACCTACTCTCTTGACTATATTTGATGGTCATTCTCATAGGCCACATGGAATTATTCCAGCCTTCCCCGTCTATGTTGGGGGGAAGGTGGTCAATATTGAGATGGAAATAGTCGATGTGAATTTGGATTATAATCTTTTATTGGGACAAAATTGGATTTATGAAATGGATGCCATTGTATCATCATTATTTTGCATCATATGCTTTCCCCATGAAGGGATAATTTTTACGGTTGATCAGATGGATTATTCTCCGAAAGAATCCAATGCATCCTCTGATTCTATTGTTCCCTTCTTGAAGAATTCCAAGTTGCCTATTGAGAATTTAGTAGTCGGAATGTATTCCTCGTTGATGAGTATTTTTTTATCTTCCTTCTCCTATTGCTCGAATAAATTCCATTTCATCATCCAAGGCCCCTTCTCGAAAATATTTCTTTAGAACTCATTATTTTTCGGAACCTTGGCCCTTACCCTCTTCTACCACCACATTAGAAGAAGGGAAAGTGGGTTGAATGGCATATCCCATGTCTGCAACCGAAATTTCTTATCAATTTATAGTTAATACTACATATTATAATCCTACTCCTCTTTCACCGGAGGATTTGGATGGAAATGTGGTTCCCGCTTGGACTCTTGACTCTACTTATTCTATGGACTACCTTGATATTGTTCTACCATTTGAGGAAGAAATCCTAGAAGTAATGACGGGTATAGAAATATTGTGGGAAGATTTGCATCATCGGTCATATTTTCTCCGAGACTTACATAAAGTAGAATCAAGTTTGTCTAGCCCTTCATCAACTGGTGGTGTTCACACAATTTTAAACCCTTTGGCTCCAACACAAATTTTTGTCTAAGGTAACATGTCTCTCATTTCGAAAACAGTTCTAGTGAACATCTCTACAGATCCCAATATAATTGAGAATGTTTTCATCGGAGACGAATTCTCCCCTAAAGAAATTCAAATTTATGCCAATCTTTAAAAGAGTTTTGTGATGTGTTTTCTTGGTCTTATGAGGAAATGCATGGAATTGATCCATCAATAGTTTATCATGAGATCAAGACTTATGCGAATATGAAGCATATATGGCAAAAGCTTCGACTGGTAAACCCTAGGAAAGCAGCAGTTGTCAAAGCCGAGGTTTAGAATCTTCTTAAGACATGTTTCATATACCCTGTTCTATTGACTGAGTGGGTCTCAAATCCAATCTCAGTTGATTAAAAATAAGGAACAATCCGCCTATGCATAGACTTTAGGGATTTAAATAAGGCTTGTCCAAAAGGTAATTTCCCCACACCTTTTATTGATCAGATTATCAATGAATGTGTGGGAAATGACATTTTCTCCTTCATGGATGGTTTCTCGGGTTATAATAAAATTACTATCCATCCTGAAGGTCAACATAAGACAACTTTTATCTGCCCCTAGGGTACCTTTGTAAACAAAAAGATGCCTTTTGGCCTTAAAAATGCTAGAGCGACTTTGTAGCGGGCCATGTCCTACGCTTTCCATGATATCAAACATATCATCAAAGCTTATTTGGATGACCTAGTTTCTCATTCTTGAAAGAGAATTGATCATCCTCATCATCTTCGATTAATTTTTTAGCGATGTCGTCATTATAAAATATGGTTGAATCTGAATAAATGCATTTTCGATGTCACGTCTGGTCGGTTATTGGGATTCATAGTATCTAATGAAGGGATTTGTGTATATCCTTTCAAGGTAGAGGAAATACTTCAATTGCCTCCCCCCCCTACCATCCATCAACTTCAAAGTCTCCAAGGAAAAGCCAATTTCTTGAGGAGATTTATCGTCAAGTATATTGAGATCAACAAAGGGATTTATGAGATTGCTAAAAAAAGGACTTCCATTTCTATGGGATGATTTCGCTGAACACTCGTTCGATGCTTTGAGAAAAGCATTGACCTTTTCTCATTTACTGAGTCCACCCGATTATAGCAAGGATTTCCTCTTATATCTTGCTACAGAAGAATCAACCATCGATATGGTTTTGGTTCAGGAAGACGATGCTCTCCATGAGCACGTGATTTATTATCTAAGTCAAGGCTTGGTAGGTCCTGAACTACGATACTCTCCTGTAGAGAAATTAGCTTTGGTAGATGTTCATGTTGTCTAGCGACTACGACACTATATTCTTCCTAGAAATTTTTTTGTCTTAGCGATGGTCAACCCATTTCAGTTTGTTCTCAGTGGGTGAGTGATTGGGGGAAAATACAACATATGGATTCTTATTTTAAAAGAATTCAATCTCAAGTTCTTGTCATCCAAATATAAGAAATTGTTAGTATTTGCAGAATTAATCTCATAGTTGCCTTGTGAAGAAGAAATGGTTTATGAGGAATCATTCCCTGATGAACATCTTTCCCTTATTTCTTCACAAGATCCTTGGTATGGAGATATTATAATATATCTTCAGACTTTGAAGTTTCCTCTCACTTCTCTCAAAGGATGAGTGAAGAAAATTGTGTCATTTAACTAAACGTTAAGTTATTATTGGTGAAAACTTTATATCATTGCGGGGTTGATTCAATCGTTAGACATTGCTAAACCTTAGAAGAAGTTGAGTTAGTGTTGAATGATTTCCACAGTGGAGCTTATAGTGGTCATCTATCTAGGCTTGCTACAGCCCAAAAAATCTTGCGTGTAGGTTATTTTTGGCCTTCGATTTTCAAAGTTTGTGTTGAAGTGGTCAAAAAATGCCATCCTTGTCAAGTTTATACTCGTAAAATGTGCGCTCATCCAGCTCTGCTCTTTCATGGTATTACCGTCGGTCCATTCAAAAAGTGGGGCATTGATTTTACAACTTGTAACCCACCTTCCATAAAGGTTCATAAGTATATTATTGTAGTAGTGGACTACTTTACTAAGTGGGCCAAAGCTATGCCCACTTTTGCGAATGATGGTGAAACAAAAGCCCTGTTTCTATTCAACCAAGTCATTTCTTGTTTCAGTGTTCCAAAGGAGATTTTCTAACCATGTTAGTCATTTCCAGAACAAGATGATGGTTGAATTGGCTCTCAAATTGGGTTTCCAGCAGGAGCATTCATCTCCTTACTATCCTCAGGCCAATGGTCAGGTGGAAGCTGTGAATAAATACCTAAAAGTAATCCTACAAAGGACAATTAATAAAGCTTGATCCAATTGGAATATCATGTTATATCCTGCGCTTTGGGCATATTGGATGTCGGTTAAGACTGCTATGGGTTTCACTCCTTTTCAACTAGTTTATGGTTTGGAATCGATCTTCCCTGTGGAATGTGGAATTCATTCTCTTAAATTAGTTGTAGAACTTCTTCCATACACTTCTAGTCTTGAAGAACGCCTTTCTTGTTTGGAAAGTCTTGATGAGCAAGATCGATATGCAGCGACAATTAACAAAGCTCATAAAAAGAGAGTGAAGATCCAATATGATAAGGCTATGTGTCCTAGGTTTTCTCTGAAGGTGACCTTGTCCTTGTTTATGACCAAAACAAAGACGCCTTAAGGGAAGGTAAGTTCAAACCCATGTGGTACGGTCCTTTTATCGTTAAAAAGGTCTTGATAAAAGGAGCTTATGAATTGGTTTATTTTGATGGAAATGAGCTGGCAGAGCCCATAAATGGTCTCTATCTTAAGAAGTATTGTTCCTAGGCTTCTGCCTAGCATTTTCTTGGTTGTAGATATGGTATATATGTGTGCATATATGTCTATAGGTTTCCTAGTGATATAAATATTTTTGATCTACTTTGGTAGGTATCGATGGATGGTTTGGTATATCTAGGTTTCATCGATGGTGCTAGTTGACATACCCAGAATTTGGCTTTGCACGGCTTGGGTGATTTATTATCCATTCAGTCAGTTGTTGGTTTCAAGAGGCATATGTATCGCCTGCTTCAAACAATGTTTCTGAAGATATTGTTGTTGTTAGCTTACTATCTGAAGCAATATCTTTTGGTATTGATTCATTAGTAGTATACTTGGATTCACAACTAGTGGTGTCTCAATTAAACATTATCTATCGTGTTAGAGATCCTTATTTATATCACTAATTTTTATGAGTGTGTTTATTACAAAGATCATTTAATTTTATCACATTTATTTATATTCCACGATCAGAAAACTCATTTGTTGATTCCATAGTTAATCAAGCATTAGATTGGCATATTAATCATTCATTACATTAAAATAAAAAATAATAAAAAATCATATGTATATATGGTCATCACATCATTAAGTCTTCTGTATATAGATAGAATTTATATGTTCAAAATATTATATAAAATTGAGACAAAATTTCCTACAAAATTAGGGCTTAAGCCCAATCATGTCTATCAAAAAGATCAGGACATCTCTAATCTATATCTGTGGGTCCTGTCCTAGACGTGCATCTTGGATGAAGACGATGGTAGTAGACACCCGTTGGAAAAGCCGCACCCAATCTCATGGTACTCCTACCATGCGTCTCTGCATTGCCTCTGGTAGATCCTCTACTACTGCCATAGGTACCTGGTGAGTCAATCTCCAAGTTCCTCTGTACGCATTGGAGAACTCTCTTAGTCTCAGCTATGGCACCCTTCGCATCTCTTCCACGATGCCTATGCCTGGGTAGACCCTTAAGTCTTACCGGTCCCACATCTGTATCATGATCAAACAATTTTGTAAGAATTTCTGTCTCATTGTAACATGAGAAGCTTGGTGCAATGAGGCTAATCCAGCTACCCTTGCAATGGAAAAAATGAGAATCCTTAGGGGTAGACTCTCCACATTCTTGTTTGGGATATGTTTCCCTACCTTCTCAGGGTTTTTGGGGTAATAAATATGAATGTAATCTTCCACATTCAGGCTTCATCGGGCCTTCCCTTGCAAATTGACTGACTCTCCTTTTCTGGAAAGTCCAATAATGAAGTATATGTCTTCTACTTCAATATGCAGGGGCATCTGATCAATCATGAATGCATCTTCTTCCGGATCCCAGTAGTTGACGAGCATTTCCAACAATCTTGTATTGGTTTTCCTGTGTCACATTTTGAAAAAATTTAACAATCTGTATCCTCTCAGTGCATCTAGTGATAATGGATCATTCATAACTTCATTATCTATTGCACTATGCTCTCTTTCGCTCCAAGTAATTTCCATCCTGCAAGTTCAAGCATTTTCACCCATTAAAATCCGTGATTTAAAATCTTTGACTGCATGCACAACAATTCGCTTCATACACAGTCGCGTACAGGGCTTCCAAATATGTGACTTCGATATACCCAACCTGCATACACACAGAGTAAAAATATATATATATATATATATATATATATATATATATAATATTATATATATATATATATATATTATAATATATATATATATATATATATATTATATATATATTATATATATATATAAAATAAAATAAATAAATAAAAAATAAAATCTCCTGTAAAATTTATTGAAAAATACTTGAAATGCACAAAATTTCATTGATCTGAGAAAATCGAATTAGGAGATTACCTCGAAGATTGATAGTTGTTTTGGCTGAGAAATTTGGTGCATTGTGATTATCGGGTTTTTACCCCAGAGCTCTTGCACTCAATTGACTAAAACACAAATAAGGCTCGGTAATTCAAAAGGTCTATTTATAAGTTGTAATTTCAAAAACTTTAAAAACCCCACTTTTTCAAAGTTTATCTTTTATTTATTTTATTTTATTTTATAAACGTTGTGACCTTTTGGCTTTAAGTGTTGGGATAGGTTGTTTTTCAAGTTAGATTGGAGACTTTGAGATGTTTTTACCACTTTGATTCCATGATCGATGACCCATCATGGTAGATACCGTTTTCATCGCTAGCATATAGGTTAGGTAATATCACTTTTTCCGTTGCTTTATGCATTCTAGCCTCCATACTGCGATATGTTGCCATAGGGTCGACTCCATTGTGTTATGATTCTTAAACCATTTTCACTCATCGACTTATAAAATCATGACATGATGGTAGATCCATCCTTTACATGGGTTTCTTAGTTAGATCCTTTCTAGCATATGTTTCCCATGCTACAAAGATTGAGTAGGCTCGGGAGTCCTCTTTAGTCCCACCATGACTTTTGCGATGAAGCTTCATTCTCCTTTTTCTTCACTATCTTTCTGGATTTATACCCTAGAGGCTCCCACATGTTGAGTTGTACTGCTGCATTACATATTGATTATTTATACCTTTTTTCTTTAGCCGACTTCACTTGGACTCGTGTATAAGCCACTTTTTGACCATGTATTTCTGCAAAATCAACCTTGCAATCACTTAGCTTCTGCATCTTGACACCTTATGCACATGGAAAGAAAATTCCTTTGAGTGCCATTGACCAGTTTTGTCACCTTGCATTGAGCATCGAAATTTTAGTGTCTCTCTCTCTCTCTCTCTCTATTTCATGCCCTAGATTGGGAGATCAAATTATTCCAAGTTTCATTGTTGCCAGAAGCTGCTAGTTGTCATAAGTTGTTGCATATTCAAAGTTGCCGGGAAGAAGTCAAAATTATCGGAGGTTGACTTGGTGTGGAGGGAAGGTCTATTCTTGGTCTAGGGTGAAGCGTCTCAAAGAATACTATAGAAAGGAATAATTATCTTGACTGGAGTTTCCCCGCGAGGGGGGTTTTACACTGGCATGTGCCTACATCTCGTGTATATTGTTTTATGTGTTGTTGCTTTTGGTAATTTCTTGATGAACTAGAGAAATAAGATATAAAGAACCATAATAATAAGAAACATCACAAGTAATTATCAAGAACAAAAAAATCTTTACTGCCTTTCTGATTCTCTAACATGGTTTCCGAGCTTTGGTGAAGAAGGAAGAAAAATGCAGTCTCAAGCACTTGATTCATACATAGGTACTATCTTAGGGAAGGAGTATATTGTATTCGAGGAAGATGTCTAACTAAATCAAGGGTGACAACAAACTTGAAGGAGAATCTAACTTCAGATATTGGAAGAAGAGGATTAACCTAATACTCGAGAAGAACAAGGTGTTGGCTTTGGTAAAAGGAAATGTAAAGAAGCCTACAAAAGAAGTCAGTGATGCCAACAAAGTTAAATTCAAGGATTTAGAATTGGTGGCTATGACTTCGATGGTAGAAGGGATAAAAGACAATATTGTCCCATTCATAGCTAACATCAATCATGCTCAAGAGATGTATGAAGCCTTGTCAAAGTTGTTCACTATTAAGAACATTGGTCAAGTAGCAAGTTTAAAGAATAAGCTGACGACTACAAAGATGACTAAAGAAGATATTGTGGCAACCTTCTTTGTGAACATAAGTATTTCAAGGCTTTTCAGTTTTGGGTTCATCTACTCATTCAGTCTTTGATTATATTGAATACTAATCAACTTTCTCCCTCTATTGTCTTGATTAGGGAAAACATCCGCAAGAAGGAGGATCTCTCAAGACAAGGGAAAACATCTACAAGAAGGAGGATGTCTCAAGACAAGGTTAGTCAAGAAACAAAGGTATGATTTAAATACATTGATTAAAAGGATTATTCATTTAATGATCTATTACTACTTTGTTATGACTAGCTGTATTGAATCTTAGTGATTCTTGTTTGGGTGATTCATCTCTTGATAAATCTACCCACCCCACCCTTAACTAATTTTGTAGAACCCCAGACAGGTTTTCGAAAACCCTAACCAAAGGGTATGCTATTGTGAATGTATGAAACCATAAACTTCTTAGGGATATTGTGAAATGATAGTTGAAGTTTTATTGATGATGTCATGTTTGGGATTTTGGTATGATCAGGAATCCTAAGTTATTAGGGTTGAGTGATAAGGTCTAAAATCCCGAAACCTTTGAAGTTTTGGTAATGTAGGGTTTTCTATGTTTCTACATTGGAACCCTAGCTCATTGGGTTTTGGTGGAATGCGTGAGCAAGATCCTTACATTTTTTAGAAATGTTTCCTTTGGTATGTGTGTGTTTGTCTAGTCAAACCCTAATGTAATAAAATTGATTGTGAAGTTGGGTTTGACTAACACATGATATGAAATGTATTTGCATGATGATGAAATCTAGGCATATATAGATATGTCCTTACGGATGAAATCCTAGGTTGGTCTAGGTCAAGATGTATTAATGTTGTTGATTATGTATGGTTATGAATTCCTAGATATGTGTGTTGACCTAGTCATTGATGGTCATGAGTTTTAGAATTTAATGGAATTCCTTGTCTAAGATTCTAGGATGATGATATTTGGAAATATGGGGTGTTATGGCTAAACCCTAGTAAATTTAATCTATCTAGTATGTGTGATATAACAATCTGAAATGTATTTAAACGATTGTTGGAAAATGAAAATCTAGGGTTTTACAATTAAGTACTAGTAGTAACATTGTCTAGTGTGAAATGTAACAATCTAAGATATATGCATTTAATGATTGTTGAGATTATGGAAATCTAATGTTTTGGAGTTAAACCTTAGTCAAATTAAAATATCTTAAATATGATGATTTGAGATCTATGTAATATTGTTGAATTTGTTAAATTGGAATTCTAGGGTTTTGGAGTTGAACCTTAGTCAAAGTAGAAATCTCTGCTGAATATAGACTATATGATAATTTGAGATTGTTGAAATTTGAATTTTTGGTTGAGTTTGATGATTGCTCGATAACCTAGGGTCTGTAAACTAACCCTAGTAGTAGTTGGTCATGTTAGTAGCTGAGTGATGGTTGATTGAAAATCTAAGGGTTTGGAACTAACCCTAGTGGAAGTTGGTCAGTGACTAAGTTCTAAATTGACTTTGATTGATTATTTTGTATGAAATCTAGGATTTGTATGAATCCCTAGTGATAAGTCCAACATATGTATTTTGAAAGAGTGATATATTCTTTGTAGATCTATTTTTGTGTGAATTGTTTCTAGGGTTTTGTTGTAGCGGCTACAACCACCCTCCAAAATTTGCCTTCGCTTTGTTTTGGAGCCTCCCTCCTCAAAATATTATCATCATGTCTTGCACTGCTCAGGTACTTGTGTTTTTATTTGAAGTTATCTTTCACTTTGCAGCTTGTGTTCGCTAACTTGTTTTGTTGACTAACCACGAGATGACCCCGTTATTTGGTTCACATTTGGTTCTTGTGTTGTCTTGGAAAAATGTGCAATCCTAAAGGGCAACCAACCTTGGTATGAGGAATTGCATAGAGTAGCCTGGCAGTTAGCAGTGCTCTCTAGAAATGCATAGAGCAATCCGACAGACAATTTTCCTCAGAGAAATTGCGCAGAGCATCCATACATTGGGCTTCGGCTCAGGAATTTCGCAGACCCAGCCGGCATCTTGTCTTCAGTTAGGAAATTGTGCAGAGCATGAGAGGTAGCTAGAGCCACTCGGCCCATGAATTACGCAGAAGCATTCCTCATGTTGTTGTGTGATGCATGTGCCGACAAGTTTCCCGGATCCCTCCAGAACTGTGCAATCTTCCGATGCATGCATGGTAGTCTTCCCTGAAAAAAGAAAAAAGCATCCCTAAAAAAGGGATCTTTTTTTAGCACTAGTAGTTACATGCAAAGTCGATTTTAGAAACTCCCAGCCAAGTGTCACTTTTTCCTAGATTTATGGCATGCGCATCATAAACCCTAAATCTACCATATCTATTTAAATGACGCCCCAGAGCTCATTCTACACACTCAATCTTGGAGTTATGGCATTCCCGAGGCATCTAGGAACCTTCGGCACAGTCGACACAACTTTTTTGGGTAAGTTTTGCTTTACAAGTATTTTGTTTTTTCTGTTGTTTTTATTTCCTTGGCTTGTGTGAGTGTTGTTTTGCATGTTTTAATGAGCATCCATTGGCATTTTGGTTTGTTTTAACTTGTATAAGTGTTATTTCAAGTTTTTCATTGTCTTTCCAAACTGTCGCATGCATAACACTATTTTTGCACTAACGGTTGTCATTGCAGCAACTCTCTCCACCAGCTTCGTTGTTCTTCGACTTCACTGATATCTAAATTGGTTTTGATTATATGCATGATCATTCACCCTTGTCTACATTATCCTTTGCTTTCAATTTTGAATCTAATTGTTTCCAAGTCACCCTTGGGTAGATCTGGGCTTCCTTCGCTGAGATCTTGCTTTCACCAACATGCTCTACGCATTCCAGAACTTAAGGCTCAACCTTGGCCCCAGGAATTGCATAGAGACTGCCTGTCACTAGCCTCCAGTTGTGCTATGCGTTGTTCTGGGAGTCAGTACCTAGTCTTGCCCATTGGGATTACGCAATGCGCAACCCTAGCTAGTAATGAAGCTAGGATGAAATGTGAATACGCAGTTCCAGTCCACAATCAACCCAGTTGGATTGTGCTCTGCATAGTTCCAGTCAGCAGCAAGCTCATTGGTAGTTGGGACAGTGCAATGTATAGTTCAAGCTGACATTCCTCGACCTCTCGGAGTCACCACCACACAATCTTACCTAGTAGTCACCCAGTTTGTTGCATGATCGATCCGTGAAGTGCATTGTGCTTTTAAACTAGAATTTTCTTGTCGTGAGCGTTTGCTCTATCTCCAGGTACATCAGTTGTTGAGCAGTCTCTCAGTAGTACATGCATCATGGTTTCCAAGAGAGATGGATTAAAGGACACTTTAGGGAGCAACACTTGAAACGTGGTTGAACAAGTGCCAACAAACTTTCCCATCTATGTAGACACGCAACTGTTTGTAGAGAAGGACATGAAGATCACATGGTAAGGAATAAAGGACATATTTGCAGGCACTTTGATGGAAGATATGCAAGATCATCAAGTCTATGTCAAAATTCATAAGTCATGCGTGTACAGGGTTGCATGCAGGTACCCTGCCTTCCCATGCGTGGATATCATTCACTAGGTTGTCTCACATATTGATCTCGAGATGATGACATTGAGTAGTTGGGTAAAAGAGCCATCGAAGTTCAGGACAACACCCAACTAGTTCTACAAGATGAAGTCACTCAGGAAGGCTTACCAACTCTTGGTCATATTCGCATGCCGTTTGTATGGTCAAGAGAGCATAAAGATCTTCCCGCAGAGTTGGGTTGTTAGGGTGGATCAGTTGGAAAATGAAGGAAGGCCTTTCAACTGGTTGGACATGTTGGATCTTAAGCTAAAAGTGCATGTGTCAAATGCCCAGAATCCACATAAGGACATAAAAGCAAGATTCTACATGTCTGCATACCTTCTTGATGTGATTTGTGCCCAACAGTAGTTCCCTGGAATGGGTTGGACATGGAAACCATTAGAGGAAGTTGTGAATGTTTATTGCAAGTTTATCTCTGAGTGCAGCTACCGACGAGTCATGATGAGGCTGTCTAACCACTTCATCACCCAGTTGTACATGATGATATTTGAATAGGACCCACCTTGCATGTCCCAAGAAGCGATGCAGGCATTGCTCAACATTGTGGATTGGTATGCCTCATCCGGTGGCACCTTCATTAGGATGTTTGGCATGGAGAAGCCTCCGCATGAGCTATTGAGGTTTTCCATGGACAAGTTGGTCATGCAAGAGGTTGCATACCACATCTCCACAGGGTTGTCAGCAACATTACACAAGAGGAAGAAGGCACCGTGACCTACTCTTCCTTTACGGATTAGATTGTACAAGATATATAATTTGAAAGATGCAGATGTCGAGATCGAGGACTTGAAGAAGTTCAGGTTTGAAACCAAGAGTTTCAATCCGTATGATCTGCACTGCATATGCAAGAACCATTATGTGAAGGTGTACTTCCCATGGGTCCACGGGGCATGTCACTGGCCAGTGGAAGATCCTTAGAGGTATTGCTATAACTCCTCTAGGCTCAATGAACTGGTTAGCATGGTTATAGAATGGAAAGCGGCATTGCAGACAACAACACCATAGGAAGAAACAACAACAACAATAGTGAGCAACAAATTGGCACAAGACAAAGGCAAGAGTAAGTTTTCTAAGAGCGCAAAGGGTGAGAAAAGCTACAAGTTCAAAGAAGATCCACTTGTTGAAAGAGTATCTTTGGAGATAGAAGGAAAGAGGTGACAACGTGACATGAAAGTAGCGTAGAGAAAGTGGGAGAAGCAAATATTGGAAGAGATGGAAAGGAGATTGCAGAAGACGAAGAAGAAGCTGAAAGAATAATAAGAACTCAGGAGGAGAAAGAGTGAAGAAAGGCATAAATAGGAACAAGAAGAAGGACAAGGCATATTGACAGAGAAAGTTGCATAGATACAGGATGGGACAATAGAGCACCTAGCAAATGATGAACAGGGTGAGCAGGTGCAGGTTTGGGAACATGCCCAACAAGTTGAGCAGTTGGTTGAGGTAACAAACATGGAGACAGAACCAAAGCTAAGGGACCAAGAAATCGATCTCATGCAGGGGGCATTGGAGGTCGAACCACAGTCTCTGCCACTTCCAGAACCACAAGTAGCCCCGAATGAGCAAGGATAAGTTGTTCTCCTTGAAGATGATCCAGAGATAGATGTGTACAATCTGGCATTTGAGGAGACACATCAGATGATTGTACAAGCATGAAGGAAGCAACTCCCAGATGATCATACATCACCAACGCACACAGAAGAAAGGGTAATTGTACCAGATGTTAGAAGACATCCAATTACCATGGTCAAGGATTCTACGGCTTATGCAGAAGCCATGAGTTCAACAGTCAAGTTCTTAATAGCAAAGAACGAGAAAATGGCAAAGGACTTACAAGAGGTTAGGAAAAGAACCGAGCAATCTGCAGGATTCGCCATGACAGAGATGAAGAAAGAAATAGTGGTGGAGATATCAACTTTGGAGGCCACCATGCGGACAATGTATAACAAATTTGTCACTGTGCACAAAGCGGTTGTCCATCTATATGGTTTTTAGTAGCAGCGCACATAGACAGCCCAAACACTCAAAGACATTCACACTAATATTGTGCACATGCAAGAATGGATAATGAGGTACAAGGGAGCCCCACTTTACTTGCACAAGAAGATGAAGCCACAGGATGAGCTTGAAAAAGCATGGATTTAGATGCAGAACTAGAATTATGAGCAACTCCCTCCACTCATCACTAGCATTGAGTCTTCCTATGCATGGTTGTTTGGGATTTTGGATGTCATAGTGTGAACACACAAGATCCTTTCCATCATAACCCTCACCCAGGTCATGAGGAAGGACCAAGTCATTCTAGATGTCGACAAGTACATAGAGAAGTTGATGCACGAAGCCACTAGTGATGACTTGCATCTCAACGTAGAGAAAATGTAAAGGTATATTAGTGATCTAGCCACACTCAAGATAGTGTTGTGCATGCTTCAAGATGAGTTGGAAAGAGGTTTTAGAACCATGTACCCAAAGTCCATGGAGGCAAGGGTCCTCTTCGACAAAGATGCCATCAAACAGTACAGGGGCACAATAGAGTAGTACCAAGATTGGTATCAATTCGACAATGAAGATCACTGCAAGGAGGTTACTGAGTTGGTCTTTCCCCAAGACCCTAAGTGATGTTGTTTGTCTTATCAGGATGACTCATGCCTAGTTTGTCCCACATGGGTGTATGTGGAAATTGTATTATTGTAAATGTATTGTAAGTGAAATTCCAAGTGTCATCAGTGGAATGTGAATAGTCATTGTTGTAATGTGAAGAGTCATGAGTGTAGTCCTAGAGTCAAAGGGGAATGTCAAGGGTCACCCCACCCTTTGTTATATATAGAACCTCATAATTCATAGTAGGGTATTTCTGGATCCAAGCTATTGGCTAGGCATTGCTTAGAGAAGGCTTGGAGAGTATTATGACGAGCCTTGGCTTCTTTACAATGCAGAGTGAGTACATCTCTTTGGAGGAGCAGGCGGTGTAAACTGTAATGTTCCACTATTGGGGCTAGTGGTCATCAATGGTGTATGTACGGATGTAACTTTCACTTTATATATATATATAGAGAGAGAGAGAGAACAAAGCCAACACGCCTTCATGCATATGTTGCTATTGTAGTTTGACTATTCTGGTTACTTTAGCAATGTATGTTATTTAACTTACGCATTTGTGTTTGAACTATTTTGTATACGATTGTAAGAATCTTATTGAAGTCGTGTTGTTGGTTTAACCTGCCACTCTAGATTGTGGACTATTTTGTTTTCCAACTTATGATATCATTTAGCGCGTGTGTTCCTTTCAGGCTACGTACTATTACAGGCTTCTACGTGACACACTTCCTTTTCCCCCTCCATGTGTTAGAATCCCTATGCATCTCACTTTACTCGCTGCAAGGTCACACACTTGCTTCCGACAAAGATATCACACTTACCTATGCGCGTTATCATAGTCAAGGTATAGATTTACTACCCACTGCTGGGACTCCTACTCCAAACAGTCTAAGACTAGTTGGAACTTCTTACTGGGGAGACCCCATGACATGTTGGCGGGTCCAACACAGTCAAGATTTCTGGTGCTAGAAGGAGGGCCAGATGACATGCTGAGTCCTCAAACTCTGTTTTGAATCTCTGCACATCTTTCATGACTTACATTACAATTCAACCTCCGACATGTCTGTCTCACGAACGAGATTTTGAAGTGTTGAAGGATCTCTATAATGACTTGTCATGTAATACATATGATGGTGAAGGCAGAGCAGCTTTGCTTAGTCATAGAGTGGCCTTCATGGGCTTTTATGAAAGGAATGAAATCCATGAAGATCGCATTGCCTGTTTTTTTTTCTAATTCACGTTTCGAGGGCACGCACTGCAATGGTGTTGTCACATTGCCTGCTGCCTCCATCCACTCTTATGATTTGATGATCATAGAGTTGGCTTGTGCTTTCTATCACTATGACTGAAAAGCACTCAATAAAAATATTCTACAATTACGGAAAGCACCTGATGAATCCCTTTTGCAATTTTGGAAACATTTCCAAAATCTTTCTTTTCAAATCGTTGAGGATGAAATTGATTGGAAATTTATTCATGAAAGATTTCAGTATCTTCTTCACATATATGAAAATACACATGTATTGGAATCATTCGAAACCCTCCTAGCATACCTCGGTGTTAGAGCTACCAAATCTAAGATGGACAAGGTTGTTGTCACAAGTGACCTTTCGTCTACTTCTGATCGAACAACTCTAGCTCCGCAATGCAAGGTGGGAGAAGTTGCAAACCCATATGTTGAAGTGTCAAATCCTCCTGCCCCACGTTCTCTAGATATCTGTGTAGATTTGTCTTGCAAGCTTGTTGGTTATCACGTGAACTTGTTTTCTCAACCTCTATCCTCTCATTTTGTTGATCCTCTGGATTGTACTGTGTCATGTTCTCCCGTTCCCGACTCCACACATGTTTTTCATGAGGATCAAGTTGTTGACGGAGTTGCTGTTGAGCAGCCAACTTGTGTTGTCATTTATGACGAGTATGTGTGGGAATCTGAAGAAGAACATGCGGTGAAGGATGACCTCATTCTATTCGCACTTCATATGCTATTTCCTGACATCTTTTTTTATTATGCTCTTTCTGATTTGTCTTGTGAGAATTCATTCCTGGATGTTTCTACTTTAGACCATTCACATAACACAACGAATTTCAGTTTTTCATTTGATTGCAGAGAGGATACATCTTTCTTTCAAAATCCTCCCAATCTATCATTTTTTATTTCTAGAAACTTAGAGGGTGAACATTGTTGTTTTTCATGAACCCCTCTGTATTATTCGTTAGATCATGAGGATGTTGATGAACATCTTAAATTCTCTGCTCATGGTTGTCATGATCACTTTATTCCTTCATTCAACCACGATACTGATTCACTTGTTGTTGATCTTTCCAAACTACCGACCTTTGATGATCTACTCGTTGATGAAGTGGAAACCCCTCAACCTATCAAGGCACTTCAGCCCGAGCTGATGGTTATGTCAGGTCCTTGTTGTCTTGAGGCCAGTTCAGCTTCTGATCAGAAATCTGTTGAAACACCCCATGCTCCTCATCACTCTCATATTTGCATTGAAGATCAATCTCATCCACATATTTCATGTCCTCCACCACAATCACATGATCCCATCTCTCATGCATTGGAGGAATCATACCTAACGAGCACTCTTGCTAAGAAACATTTATCTTAATTTTTCATTTTTGCTCTTTTTTCACATTCAAAAGAGTGTACATGATCATCATCTACGTAAATGTGTTGCAACACCATGGTATGTCTGTAGAATGTTTGTCTTGTGCATTTAATATTTTCTTTTTTATGGACACATTTAAACTTCGAACGTGTTGTTCTTCATTGTTTTATCTTTTTTATTTGCTGGTTTACTTGCTTATCTTTATTTTCAACTATGCCTTCACCGACATGGGCCATCCAATGCAAAGGTGGCTGCATTGGAAATATCACTTCACGTGAGTAGGTCCATGCACTATTTAGCGTAGTTGTAGGAGTAGTGTTTTCTTTCTTGTTTGTTTTTCTTTACTTGCATGTTTTGCTTTGCTTGCATGTTTTTTCTTTCGTTTACTTATATCCTTTTGCTTATTTGTTTTGTTTGCTTATTATGCATCCATACGAGTAGCTTCACATGAAACCATGTTTGGATCTTGAGACAAGCAAGGTGAAGTACAAGAGGACTTGTACAACTTTCAACAATTGGTTATTTGTTGTCCTCTCTCTTAATGAAGAGCTTGTTTTCTTCAGTCGATGATACCCTAATGGAAAATATGTTTCGTTCAAAGTGAATCTTGGTGAAAACATAATGCTTGCACTTTTAACTATGTCGCCTACTCTAATCGGTTTTTCTATATTCGATTAACCCTTGTTAGCTCAGTTAAGTAGAGTAAGGTGAAGGGGAAAACCTTAACAAGTATGTCAGAGGTATATATAACATACTTCTCTGAAGGGACAACCTCTTCTGCTCTCAGTAAGTTGGGATCTCTATTCCGCCTTAAAAAATAAATAAGTGCGTATGCACAATTATTTGAAAATGGAAAAATAATGAGAAATGAATAATAAATAAAGGTGAAAGAAGAGAAAGGCTTCCTGTGCAGAGAGGTGATGCAAGTAACTCTGCCAAGGTACTAACCAGGCTCGTTGGCAGTGGAGTGATGCCTGTGTTCTTGCGTGACTTCCTCAGGGTACTGTCCAGGCTTGTTGACAACAGAGTAACAATAGAGATGAAACAGAACTTTGACAGTTATATTACTTGTGCATCAATATACCCCTCATCCCTAATCGAAACATCTTAGTTGACTTGGCTTGGTATGTCTGTTGATCGATAAATAGAATGGAAAGGACTATCTCTTTAACACAAGTTAATGTAGATGCCATGATGATCAAATAATCGAACAATACTTCTGGAGGAGTTAGACTCTCTTTACATGAAACAAGGTTCATACATTGAGTTGGATTTATACTAGTGTGTCACCACTGTTGTAGTAGCTACAACCACCCTCCAAAATTTTCCCTTCACTTTGTTTTGGAACCTTCCTCCTAAAAATATTAGCAGCATGTCTTGCACTAATCAGGTACTTGTGTTTTTATTTAAAGTTATCTTTCACTTTGCAGCTTGTGTTCGCTAACTTATTTTGTTGACCAACTATGAGTTTGCCCCGTGATTTGGTTCACATCCGGTTCTTGCGTTGTCTTGGAAACCTGCAAAATCCTGGAGGGAAACCAATTCCTCTCAGAAATTACGCAGAACAACCTAGAAGTCAGCCTTGCTCTCCAGAAATGCGCAAAGCAGTCCAACAGACAACCTTACTTAGAGAAATTATGCAGAACATCCAGACATTGGGCTTCAACCCAAGAATTGCACAGACCTAGATGGCAGCTTGTCTTCAACTGGGAAATTGCATAAAGCATGAGAGGCATCTAGAGCCACTCAACACAAGAATTGCGTAGAAGCATTCCTCATGTCGTTGTCTGATGCATGTGCTGGCAAGTTGCCCAGTTCCCTCTAGAACTGTAATTTTCCCATGCATGCATGAATTGCAGTCTTCCCCAAAAAATAAAAAAAGCATCCGTAAAAAATAGGGATATATTTTTAGCACTAGAAATTACATGTAAAGTTGATGCCCTAGATCCCATTATATGCACTCGATCTTGGAGGGCTGGCATTCCCGAGGCATCTAGGAACCTTCAACACAGTCGGTGACACTTTTTCAGGTAAGTTTTGCTTTTCAAGTCTTTTGCTGCTTGTTTGGTCGCTTTTATTTCCTTGGCTTGTGCGAGTGTTGTTTTGCATGTTTTATTGAACAACAACTGCAGTTTTTGTTTGTTTTAACTTGTATAAGTGTTGTTTCAAGTTTTTCATTATATTTCCTAAGTGTTGCATGCATAACATTATTTTTTCACTAACGGTCGTCACTGCAGTGACCCTCTCGACTAGCTTCATTGATCATCTATTTCGTTGATCCCTACATTGGTTTTGATTGCATTCATGATCATTCACTCTTATCTATGCCATCCTTTGCTTTCTCTTTTGAATCTACTCATTTTCAAGTCGCCCTTGGGCAGATTCGGGTTGCCTTAGCTCAAATCTTTCTTTCGCCGCCATGGTCTGACCATTCCTCAACTCGAGGCTATGCCTTAGCCCTAGTAATTGCACAAATACTACCTGTCACTGGCCTCCAGCTGTGTTTTGTGTTGTTTTGGGAGTCAGTGCCTAGTCTTGCTCACTGGGATTACGCAATGCACTGTCCCAGCCAATAGTCAAGCCAGACTAAACTGCGCATTGCACAGTTCCAATCGACATTTAGCCCAACCGGACTGCACTCTACGTAGTTCCAATCAGCAGCAAGCTCACTGGAAGTTGGGACTGCACAATACACAGTTCTAGCTAACAATCCCTGGCCTCCTGGAGTCACCACTGCGCAATCTTGTCTAGTAGTCACCCAGTTTGTTGCATGATCGATCCGTGAAGTACATTGTGTTTTTAAACTAGCATTTTCTTGCCGCAAATGTCTTCTTTGTCTCCAGGTACATCAGTTGTTTAGAAGCCTCTCAGTAGTACAGGAATCATAGTTTCCAAGAGAGCTGGATCAAAGGACACTATATAGATCAACACTGGAGACGTGGTTGAATAGGTGCTAATGAACTTGCCCATCTATGTAGACACACAATTGTTCGTAGAGAAGGATAGGAAGATCACATGGCAAGAAATAAAGGACATATTTGCAGGCACTTTCAAGGAATATCTGGAAGATCGTCATGTCAACATTCATAAGTCAAGCTTGTACAAGGTTGCATGCAGGTACCTCACCTTCCCATGCACAAATATCATTCATTGGGTTGTCTCACATACTGATCTCGAGATGATGACACCGAGCAGCACCAGTGGAACACAACTTGCCACCTTCAGGTCCGAAAACTACCATTAGATGTATCACTTTCCGCAGCCGATGAACTACATAGATGCATTGTTCTTCACTCCTAACAATAATGTGAACTCAAGAGATATCTTGAAGCTTTGGGTAAAAGAGCCATCGAAGTTCAGGACAACACCCAACCAGGTTTATAAGGCGCAGTCACTCAGGAAGTATTATAAACTCTTGGTCATATTCACGTGTCGCTTGTATGATCAAGAGAGCACGAAGACGTTCTCACAGAGTTGGGTTGTTAGGGTGGATCAGTTGGCAAATGAAGGAAGGCCTTTCAATTGGTTGGAGATGTTGGATCTTAAGCTAAAAGTGCATGTGTCAAATGCCTGAAATCCACCTAAGGATGGACAAGCAAGATTTTATATGTCTGCATACTTGCTTAATGTGATCTATGCCCAAGGACAGTTCCCTAGCATGGGTTGGACATGGACACCATCAGAGGAAGCTGCGAATTTTTATTGCGAGTTGTTCTCTGAGTGCTGCTACCGAGGAGTCATGACAAGGCTATTTTACCACTCCATCACCCCGTTGTACAGGATGATATTTGAATAGGACCCACCTTACATGTCCCAGGAAGCGATGCAGGGATTTCTCAACATTGCGGATTGGTATGCCTCACCCGGTGGCACCTTCATCAGGATGTTTTGCACAGAGAAGCCTCTACATGAGCTACTGAGGTTTTCCATGGACAAGTTGGTCATGCAAGGGGTTGCATACCACATCTCCACAGGGTTGTCAGGAGCACTGCATAGGAGGAAGAAGGCACCATGGCCTACTCATCCTTTGTGGATTGGGTTGTATGAGATTCGGACCTTGAAAGGTGCAGATGTCGAGACCGGGGACTTGAATAATTTTGAGTTCGGCCCCAAGAGTTCCAATCCATATGATCCGCACTACATATGCAAGAACCATTGTGTGAAGGTGTACTTCCCATGTGTCCAACGGGCATGTCACCAACCAGAGGAAGATCTTTGGAGGTATTGTTATAACTCCTCTAGGCTCAATGAATCAGTCAACATGGTTATAGAATGGAAAGTGGAAATCTAGGCAGTAGAACCACAAGAAGCAACAACAACAAAAACAACAGTGAGTAGCAAACCAACGCAATATAAAGGCAAGAGGAAGATTGCTGGGAGCACAAAGGTTGAGCAAAGCTACAAGTTCAAAGAAGATCCACTCGTTGAAAGATTAAATTTGGAGATAGAAGCAAATAGGTGATAACACGACAAGAGAGTAGCACAGAGAAAGAGGGAGAAGCAAAGATTGGAAGAGACAAAAAGGAGATTGCAGGAAATGGAGAAGAAGTTGAAAATATAACGAGAACTCAGGAGGAGAGAGAGTGAAGAAAGGCAAAAATAGGAACAGGAAAAAGGAAAAGGCATATTGACAGAGCAAACTGTGCAAATAAAGGTTGAGACAACAGAGCAGCCAACAGATGATGAACAAGGTGAGCAGGTGCAAGTTCGAGAACTTTCCTAGCAGGTTGAGCAGTTGGTTGAGGTAATAGACACGGAGACAGAACCAGAGCTAGAGGACCAAGACATCGATCTCATGTAGAGGGCATCAGAGGTCGAACCACAATCTCTGCCACCTCTAGAACCACAACCAGTCCCAAAGGAGCAAGGAGAAGTTTTTCTCCTTGAAGATGATCCAGAGACAGATGTGTACAATTTGGCATTTGATGGGACACAACAGAGGATTGTACAAGCACGAAGAAAGAATCTCCTGGATGATCATACATAACTTGCATACATAGAAGAAAGTGTGATTATACCAAATGTTAGAAGACATCCAGTTGCCATGGCCGAGGATTCTAAGGCTTATGTAGAAGACCCAAGTTCAACGATCAAGTTTTTGATAGCAGAGAATGAGGGAATGGCAAAGGACTTGCAAGAGGTCAGGCAAAGAACATAGCAGTCCACAGGATCTACCATGATAGAGATTAAGAAAGCAATAGTGGCAGAGATATCAACTTTGGAGGCCACCATGCAGACAATGTATAGCAGAATTGTCACCGTGCACAAAGCAGTTGTCTATCTATACGGTTTTCAGCAACAGTGCACACAGACAACCCAAACACTCAAAGACATTCACATTACTGTTGTGCACATGCAAGAATGGAAAATGAGGTATGAGGGAGCCCCTCTTTACTTACACAAGAATATGAAGCCACATGCTTAGCTTGACAAAGCACATATTCATATGCAGATCGAGAATTATGAGGGCTCCCTCTACTCATCACTAGCATTGAGGCTTCCTATGCACAGTTGTTTAGGAGTTTGGTTGTCAGAGTGAGAAAGCACAAGTTCCCTTCTGTCGAAACCCTCACCCAGGCCATGAGGAAGAACCAAGTCATGCTGGACGTCGACAAGTGCATAGAGCAGTTGATGCACGAAGCCACCAGTGATGACTTGCAGCTCAACATGGAGAACATGCAAAGGTATATTAGTGGTCCAGCCACACTCAGGACAGTGTTGCGCATGCTTCAAGATGAGTTGGACAGAGGTTTTAGAACCATATACCCAGAAGCATGGAGGCAAGGGTCCACTTCGACAAAGATGCCATCAAACAGTACAAGTACACAATAGAGCAGTACCAAGCTTGGTATCAGTTTGTCACTGAAGATCACCGCGAGGAGGTTACTAAATTGGTCTTTCCCCAAGACCTCGAGTGATGTTGTTTGTCTCGTCAGGCTGACTAAAGCCTATTTTGTCCCACCTGGGTATATTTGGAAATTGTATTATTGTAAATGTATTGTAAGTGAAATTCCAAGTGTCATTAGTGGAATGTGAACAATCATTGTTGTAATATGAAGAGTCATGAGGGTAGTTTAAGAGTCACATGGGAATGTTAAGGGTCACCCCATCCTTTGTTGTATATAGCACCTCATAACTCATAGTAGGGGATTTTGGTGGCTAGGCATTTCTTAGAGAAGTATTGGAGAGTATTGTGACGAGCCTTAACTTCTCCACAGTGTAGAGTGAGTACATCTCTTTGGAGGAGCAGGTGGTGTTGACTGTAATGTTCCACTATTGGGGCTAGTGGTTGTTAATGGTGTATGTATGGATGGAACTTTCACTTTATATATATCTATATATATATATAACATAGCCTAGCCAACACGTCTTCATGCATATGTTGTTATTGTAGTTTCACTAATTTGGTTACTTTAGGAATGTATGTTGTTTAACTTACGCATTTGTGTATGAACTATTTTGTATACGATTGTATGAATCTTGTTGAAGTCATATTGTTGGTTTAACCTATCACTTTGGATTGTGGACTATTATGCTTTCCAACTTGTGATGTCATTCAACTCATGTGTTCCTTTTAGGATGTGTACTATTACAGGCTTCTAAGGGACAGACTTCCTTTTCCCCCTTTGTGTGTTAGAACCCTCATGCATCTCACTTGACTCATTGCAAGGTCACACACTTGCTTCCGACAATGATATCACACTTACCTTTGCATGTTATCACAGTCAAGTCATAACTTTACTACCCACTACTGGGACTCCTACTCCAAACGGTTTGAGGTCTAGTTGGGACTTCTTACTGGGGATATTCCATGACATGTTGGCGGGTCCAACACTGTCAACAAGTTTTCTATATGTTGTAGTAAGGTATGTCATACCTTTGGAAGACACGTTGAAACCCTAAATGGAAGTAATGTTGTTATAGATTAGTCTAGGGTGTATAACAAAGTCCCTAGCAAGATGTTGAAGAATATATGTCTCTTGTTTGTAATTGAGTTTGGATATCTAATATGTATAAAGCTTAAATGCTTTCGTGATTTTGATATGGCTTACATCATGCTTCTATAGATTTGGTTGTACCTACTATTTAAGTTGTGCAGGTACACAATCTTCAACTTGGTGAAGATGCTCACTGATGTGATAAGCATGATGAGAATGACGATAACTCTAATGAAATTGTTGGAAGCCACGAAATATTCTTTGATATCGAAAAGGAATAAGTTGATCTCCCAGAGGAAGCATGAATAGAAGAGATCTCCCTATTATTTAGAGGGATTCTGGATAAAGAGGTGCTTTCTGGTTGAGAGGGAGGGCATAACTTGGTATTAACTGAAGAATGAATTTCGAAGGATATGTTGCTGCATGAGAAGTAGGAAGGAAAACATATGATTGAGGAATATTCTATCAAAGATTTGGTTGATAGTACTGCTATGGAAAGTTTAGAAGAAACATCAAGTTGTCTGAAAGATCTCGGAGGTTTGTATTTGATTATGTACATGTAAAATTATATTATTGATTGGGGTTGTGTTTGTACAGGTGAATCTCTCGAAGGTTTTGATATCATGTTGGTTACCAATCAGGTTGATTGGGAGAGATTGGTCATTCTTGATCTGATGTATCAAGGGGTGTTGAGGCTTTGTGACTGAATCATTTCCTGGGAAGACATCTGGTTCTTTTGTTGATGCCTAAGTTCCTGAAGTTGTAAAGGTTGTGTTGGTTATTGAGCTCTGTTTTGGATACACACATGGGTTTTTGGGTTGATGGTTAGAAAGTAACCCTGAGGATACCTAAAGGGGCTGAAAGCTTGAGTTTGTCTTAGTCCCACCTGAATAGATTGCCTTGGTTAGGAATCTAGTCCATGGCATTGTGATGCCTAAACTCTTGAGTGACTGTTTGGATAGATTGGCTTGGTCAGGAATCTAGTCCATGGCATTGTGGTGACTAAAGTTCTTCATGGTTCATATAGTTTGACATATTCCATTGTATTTGTACATTATGAATACCTCCCTAGTTAAGAGGGAGTGTTGGAAAATGTAACTATGTTTGGTCTTCAATAATGTACTTGATTCATCATGTAATGTACTTGTCAAAAGAATAAAGAAAAGAATTATTATTATTATTGTGACTTATTAAAGCATGGGTTTCATGCTTGGGTCACCATGTTTTAGGTCAAATTCCCCGTTGAGGACTTCTAGGATTTATTATGTCTATAGAGTTATTTTACATTTAAAGAGACCCTTATTAGGCTTTTGAATCATGTAAAAATGTTAAGCATTGAGTCAAATTTGAATTATGTTTCCTCCACACCATGTCGACCTAAGAGAAGATCAATTTGGCCTAAGGACCCTATTCGACCCCACAAGAAGCCTATAAAAGGAAGTTCATTATATTCATTTGGAGCATCATTCTCTCATCAAGTTCAAACTCTCTTGTAGCTGGGAAGAAGTGCAAAAATCTCTTATTGCTGGGCAGAAGTGCAAAGTTCTCTTGTAGCTAGGAAAAGGTGCAAAGTTTGTTGTCGGGAAGCCGAAGTGAATGCGAGTTTGGGGAAGTCTAAGCAGACAAGGAAAATTGAAATTTCGGTGTCTCTCTCCCTCTCTGTTTCATTCCCTAGATTGGGAAATCGAAGTCTTACAAGTTTCACTGTTGCCGGAAGCTGCCAATTGTCATAAGTTGTTGCATAGTGGAAGTTGTTGGTAAGAAATCGAAATTATGGGAGGCTGACTTGGTGTGGAGGGAAGGTCTAGTCTTGGTTTAGGGTGAAGAGTCTCAAATAATACTATTGAAAGGAAGAATTATAATGATTGGGTTTCCCCCCCCAGGGGGGTTTTTCCCTGGCATGTGCCTACATCTTGTGTCTATTATTTTATGTGTTGCTACTTTTAGTAATTGCTTAATGAACTAAAGAAAGAAGATATAAATAATCATAATAATAAGAAACATCACAAGTAATTATCAGGAACAAGAACATCTTTATTGCCTTTCAGATTTTCTAACATGCTTGAGTTAGCTATTAGTTAACATGTTTGATGTGGCCTATCACTGAGTTATTATCAGTTAATTCAAGTTCGATGGATTTCAGTGAGTTGTGGAATAGTTAATGGCTAAAATTATCCATCTAGTGGTGCTAACTCTAGTGTCTATCAGTTAACTGATCTCTAGTTCTAGAATAGAGATAGTCTTGAGTTTAGTTGAGTAGTTGACTTTTTGTTAACTCAAATTACTCTTAGTTAACTAGTTGTGGCTGCTAAAATAGCCCTCTTAGGTCATGCAATTTTAATTCCCTATTGGGATTGAATGAAGGCACAAATTGTATTTATTATGGCACACATGTTTTTGTGTGCAGAGCTTCAGAAGCAAGTAGAGCAACTCTCTTGGGAATTACATAAGAAAATAGGAGAAATTCCTATTTTTAGGGTCAAATTTGCACTAAGAAATAGGAGCTCATAGTAGGCCCTATTTGCCTAGTGTTGGGAAAGTCTTGTAGAGAGAGTTGATCAGTATTGCAGAGGATTTAGGCTTGAACCAAATTCTTTATTATATATTAGATTGCTCAGTTGATTTAATACAAGTAAGAGAAATATTGTGTCTTTTGTAGATAATTTTTCTGTCATTAGCAGTTGCAAGATTTCAAAGATTTTCTACGTCATCTGCCGCCATACTTTCCACGTCATCTATTGCTACCAAACATGGATTGCCACCTATCATTCTACCACGTGTCTTGCTAGGTCACTTTCCATGCGTCACCTATTAAAAGCTCACTTGGCTGACCAAAAATGTCATTTTCACTTCCCATGTGTCATCCTCACGTATCCATGTCATGTTGATGTCATGTTATTGTCATGGTGACATCATCATCCTACATGTCATCCTTTAAGTGGTGCCACATGCCACCCAACACTGACCCACTTGGCTACCCAAAAACACCAAATATGAGTGACATGTGTCACCCTTTCATATGGTCACGTGCCTGCTACCATGTCATCTTGTTGAATCATTTGTGATGTCATAATGAATACTACATCAGGTAAGTTTCATGCGTTGATGACCACATGCGTAAAAAGTATAATGGAAATCTAGGTCACTAGATTGAGACATCCACAACCATTGGATCCATCATGTGCACATACAAACATTGAACACTATGCATGTTGTGAATCGTAATCTTAACCATTGATTTTTCTAATTGTTAAATCATGGTCGTTATTTTTGGATTCAACTCTGCATCCTTTAATTTTCCAGTTGTATGCCACCTCATATTGTGACCACTTTGGGGTCCACATTTCGTTGCCACCTAGCATTGGTATTTTTTTCCTACCACTTTTCGCTATGTCCCTTTGTGTGCAAAGGGGACATGAACCCCATTGGTGGTCCGACAATCACCTAGGCACTTTAACCAATCGCCTTGCGACCAAACACTAGAACCAGTTATTCACTGCTTACCGCTTTACATTAATTAGGAGTAGCGTTCAAAAATATGCCACATGTTTCATAAGCGATTGACAACCAAATCTCCTCTTAGGGCCCCCTTGCCTGCCTAGTGTTTAACATAAGGGGGGCTCCAAGATTCATAGGCTATGTGACTAACTCACCGCAACGTCTCCCTAGCATGCTAATTTACTTACATCTACTTTCCATATTCGATGACCATTATTGCACTTTGCGACCTGCTAGCTTTTTTGAAGATTAACGAGGGGGCAGGTTCAATATTTTCCATTTGTGCACGTTGGAACCAAGAGTGGTTGGAACCCTACTTAAATTTCCAAACTTCAACCTCAATTTTATCATCATTCCTTGGGAGTTAGATCAAATACCATATACCATTGGAAGGTCTATGAGAGGGCTATCCATTTAAGCCCTTAGTTTCCTTATTGGAGCTAGGGAACTAAAGAAGAAATACCTTCAAAGATATTGCATTCCTCAAGCTAGGCAACAACACACATGGACATTTTAATGATAAAACACTCATTGAACTCCCCCCTAAACTTGATACTTGATATCAATGAAAACAACTTCTAACATACTCAAAAAATCAATGATCCCATTGTCCATAATGCTACATGCCCCACAATGCCTACAAAGCTTCCTTCAAACATTCATAATATTGAAGGAAATCCTTGGGAACACCCTACCAACCACATCATGACCCTTAACCTATGGTGTTCTTTTGACAATATCACATATGACTCAATTCACTTAAATATTGTTCCAATGTACTATGATAGGCCCCTCAACCAAATGATATATTAATGAAAAATTAAGTGCCCATGCTAAATTTGTCTCCTTCTCCAAATCATTCCTCACTTTATTTCAACTTCTAGTATGCCCTGATATAGGATTGGAGATCCTCATAGAGTTTTGTGAATCTTCCTCTACTCATATGGTGATGTCATACTATATGTAAGATCAATGTACCTAAATGACTCCTAGATTTGTTTCTCAAATCACTTTACCTATTTTGGAAAATATGTGGCCATCACCATGTCTCAAGGTGAAGAAGTAGGCATCATTAAAGCTCAACACTTTGAGTTCATATATGCCTAATCAAGATATCTATATACAATTATTCTAGTTGCTCTTTGACCTCAACCTTTTAACCAATCAAATCTAGGAGCATCCAATACCATTGATGGGCTTATAGGGGCCATAACCTGATATAAACCATATTCAACAAGTCGTCCTTCCTATAATATTATCCCAGTTAGAAACTAATATGGGAAGACCCCCACATTTACTAATTCGAGTAGTACTCCACCCATAATGGGGTAATACCATCCAAACCTTCCCACTACATCTGATTCATTTCCCATACAACTCTTGGATATAACATCTTGAAAAACCATGATGGGATGTCCACATCTTAGATTGAATATGGAAATCTTGCATAAGGAAAACCTTATTTTTCTTTCCCTACCCCACCACAATCCAACCCCCCGAAACCAACAACAACAACATAATGTAGGGATCAACTTTGTCCAACTATAATGTACCTCCTTCAACCATAAAGCTTTTTATATAAAACATTTAACTAATTAAATCCATGATCTTCTTTCTCTTGTAAATATTTTCTCCATCAAAGTTTATACAGTCTATGTCTTTTCTCCATCTAAATGATAAAATCCTATCTTACATTATAAGGCCATTATTCAGTAGATCATAATCCTATCTTACATTATAAGGCCATTGTTCAATAGATCATATTATTTGTGGATTTTTGTTCATAATCCATCAACTAACTTCCTTTAAGAATTTCATATACGCTTTAATAATTTCATATACAATCCTTAATAGTTTTATGAACATGTTTTCTTCCTTCAATATATTATCTTAAAGCTTAGGTATCATTTCCTAATGAACCTTCGATGTTATGAACATGTTTTCTTCCTTCAATATATATATATATTTTCTGAGTAAAGACTAAGCTATTTATATTAAAAGAGAAGAAAAATATATACAGAGAGGATCAAACCTCTGAGGGAGCCATAGCCATCCCTCTGTCAAAATAATTTTGCAAAAAATGCTTACAATATTGATCAGAGCCTGCAAAAATCTGCTCAGACCTCTGTATTTCAAAACTAAACAACATAAAACTGAGAATTGTATTTTGTGAGTGGACAAAATTGGAGGTCCAAGAGAAAGATCCTGCGTTTGAAAGGTGCCAAACTGGAAATGCGCAGTACCGAGCTACCTGGTATTTAGCCGCGAATTCTTGAGCTGCAAAACTAAATTGCGTTCCTGAGGCTTCAAGAAAGGATTGAAACTTACTTGGAATCTTCAGTGTCATGCTCTTCGACCTTGTCCGGGGCACGCTCCTAGGTTACCATCAACCCGTCCTTGACTTCCAGCAGAGAGCCATCCGGAGGAGTCCTGAGGTGCAGGATATTTGCATATTCCTTCACTGGCTGAGAGTCGTTTATATGCTCCTGAGGAGAGCTCTGCTGAAGATTGTCCTCCTCGTGACCCTCCTCTTCCTGCACCTCCGCTGAAACTTCCAAATGCTCCTCCACCAATCTTCTCTGAGACGAATTTGCGGACCTGGAGGGCGATTGATCTGTTGAGGCGGCCGCTGAGCTAACTGGGTCATCTTCTTCCTCTAAGAATATGACAGTGACCAAGGCAGAGATAAGCGGCTTGTTAAGCCGGCTTTTGAATTTAAAACGGGCGGAATGCAACGAGCTATTGAGTGAAGGACCAGACTCGTCAGAGGTCGGCGAGGAGGGCGCTGCCATGGCAAGCAGAGAGATGCGGCGAGGTTCAGAGCTTCCCCGCCCTCCCTGCCTTCCCCGAGAACGAAAATTGCTCCCGTGTCTGGGAATTCCTCGCTTACGGGGCGCCATGTTCAGACTAAACGACGCAAGAAACAGGCTTGGAGGGTGAGGGTAGTGGATAAACAAATGAAGACTTGAAAGTACCCAGAAGAGAGCCCCTGCGGAAGGGAATGAATCCCAGACTGAAGGATGATGACCCGCGACAACCAGAAAGACCCAATTTCCCACCCAGACCCGAATCCCCGAGGCTAAAATCGAAATTCGAACCAGACAACTGCCAGAGATTGGCCTGAGAAGCCAGACCCACAAATCAACCTTCAACTGGGGACAGTCTACCGTTGCACAGAGCAAAGAAAAAGAGTTGCGAATGGTGGGCACTATAGGATAGTTCTGAGTCCCAGGCTGCCCCTGAGAGCAGGACCACCCGGGACAACCATCGGGGCCAAGCCGAAGAGAACCAGAGCACATGGAAACGCACTGCACATAACCAGACCTCCCTGTTGAATTTCTGAGCGGAGCCAAATCAAATAAGAACCCAAACCAGCACTCCATCCTATTAACTTTCAACCTTGTACTGTCGGCTCGAACCAGCGATGAATGACAATAAATTACCTGCAGAAGGGAGTTATGGAGCCTTACCTCCGGCGCCTTATCCCACCTTGAATGCGTGCCAGCTGCCGGCTGCGCATGCCACATATTAAACACTTATTGAATGCTGGTTAAGACACCCGCATCCGGGTTTCTTCCTTCAATATATTATCTTAAAGCTTAAGTATCATTTCCTAATGAACCTTCGATGATATTAAGTATTTCTTTTGAGGAGTTGATTAGTATTACTAATGAAAACATCACATTTCCTTTCCATCAAAGTGCTTTCGTTATGTGTACACCCGTGTACACCCTTGTATGTAACACTAGAATCTATGCCTATATCATGGTTATATAAATATATCATTATGTTACATATTTATACCATGCCTATATCATGGTTATATAAATATATCATTATGTTACATATTTATACCATGGTTTATCAGCGTAGGTATCATTTCCTAATGAACCTTTGATGATATTAAGTATTTCTTTTGAGGAGTTGATTAGTAATAATGCAAACATCACATTTCCTTTCCATCAAAGTGCTTTCCTTATGTGTACACCCTTGTATGTAACATTAGGATCTATGCCTATATCATGGTTATATAAATATATCATTATGTTCCATATTTATACCATGGTTTATTATGTATATGTTACATGTCACATAATATATGTATGTTCATTACACATAATTCGTAGTAATATAATATATTGTGGAACCTTTATTAATATACACCTTACACATATCACATAGCAATATATTACATTATTGAACCTTTATTAAAACATATTATTTAGGCTCATCATTTAAATGTGGTACAATTATTTATACAGTTCATTGCTCTAATTTCGTTGTATTTTGTTCGACATTATATATGTATATAAAACACCCTCTAGATCCTTCCATGCGTACACGTGAATATATGGAATTTCCATGGAGGGTCCTTTCGACCTACCACATCAACGATTCTAGTTTGAAACCTCCAAATCAACGGTGTCAACACACTTAGGGTTTTTCTCAGTGATACAAAGACTATTATCAATGGTGTCAACACACTTAGGGTTTTTCTCAGTGATACAAAGACTATTCCGATAGTTAGTTGATTCATTCACTCTCCTTATGGCGCTCAGAGAGCTAGTTACTCTGCACTTTTGTTTTCATTGTTAATCCTTTTTGGTTTGGGTGAATTTTTATGGTTTTTTCCACCATTCACTATGATATCAGACCCTTTGGACCATCAAATTCTAATTGTGCTTATAGTTCTTCACATTTTTACTAGAGGTATCTTATATTACCGTTACTTGAAATTCTTTTCATGTTTTTGTTTATTCTTTGGTGGAGTTTTGCAGACAATTATATTGTTGTGGTCTAATATAGCATGTTATGCTCTCACAGGAGACTTACCTTAGAGTTTGCGGTATTTCTTTGGTGAAGAATTGTTTCAAAACATATGGTTGCTAGCCATAAGGGTTTTATCTTCACGTAAATATTATATCATCATGCATGCAGGGACTTTTTCCTTTCGACATTGTCAATTTCTAGTAATCTCTTGGATTAATTTCGTTGAATATACAATTTCCTTATTTGTTCTAGATTTCTTTTGGTTTATATTTTTATTAATGGTTTGAAATATGTTACACGATCCCTTTCTAGGAATGTGGAAGTCATTAGGGTTTTGGAATCTGCTCTGGCAGCTTGGCTTCCACGCAATGATGCAACTATTTTCATTATGTTTGTGTTTCTATGAAGTCGCAAAACCCTCTGTAATATTTTTCTGCTATTGTTCGTCAAATTCTCTATAACCAATTTAGGGTTTTATTTTTGTTTTCAATTCAAAAGGGTTATTCTATTTACTAGTCATTGATTCGCTAGGTTTAAAGTTCCACAAAACCCTAATTACATATTACTAAGAAAATACTTTGTCTATGTTCTTATTGGTCAGTTTAGTGACACAAAAAATATATGTTTGTAGCATATTTGAATTTAAAATGTACTTTGAATTGGGTATATATATATATTTTTATAAAAGTTATTACCCTTTCAATCATTCTTGTAGATGACCACTTATATTTTGTGAAGTATACCGATTTTCATTTTATTTCTTTGTAATAGTTATATCGTGTGATGAGCACTAGTATTGCAACAAGAATGCTGCAACTCTTGGGGCTACCAACTTTACTTTATCAACTTGGACTTCGTACAAACTTGGAGGCGACAGTGATGTATACACAAGCAGATGCGATGGGTCTACTCTTTGTCACTGCTGAACTAGTGATAGACCACTATGATTTCTCAAACCAGCCTTCTATTGATTTAGAAGAAGTTTGATTATCAATGAAGAAAGGAGAATTTTACCCTAATTGGAAGAATGGAAATATTGTCTACTACAGTAATGAAAGACTGAAATAAATGCTTTAAACACACCACTCATCTAAGTATTTGTTAAGAGATCTTGCTTCAGAAGAATTCTAAGCTAACATGTGTGTAATTGTAACTATCCTAGGCATGCAATCTGAAATAACCAGACATTTCACTATTGTTCATATCAATAAACACAATAACTCTTTTTCCCTTTTTGTCCTTTTTTGTGAAAATGTGAATGCTAAATCTTCTTGGTGATGTGGCAGGTGGGTTAGAGATACTTGTGAAAGGTAAGATGGCTTGGGAGGCAGGTGGGGGCCTTCTATCTTTCTGTATTCTTTTTCCGCAAATCAGCCTCAAACAGGCCACTATAGGTTGTCTTAATGCTCATAATGCTCCTACACGATTCCTTGTATTCCTACAGAGTCTGTCAAAGAGCAATAGGAGTGATTTGGGAGGTGGTATAGGGCCTATGGAAGGTGAATGATGGAAGAAATAAGGCAAGGGAGTGGCTAGGACTTTCTCAGAGCTCAAACCACAGTTTGTAAGATGGTTGGATTTGCTCAACAAACCTGGAAAGTTGTTCTTATGGAATGATGAATTGGTTGATGGACTTAGTGGCTTTTGGTGATCATGGATGGATGAGGTTAGGTTGAGGCTATTTACATGAGATCTTCCTACACTATTGAAAGCTCTTGCAATACATACATCGTTGGCATCTACCCATGAATCATGTCAAACAAGGAAGATTTCTAATCAACATAAGAAACATAATTCCATTATTTAGTTGCCTAGTTCATGCATGGAAATACTTGCAGAATATTGTGAAACACCATGAGATCTAATACAAAGTTAGAAATATCAGAAATAACAATTGAAACCTTTTCTTGAAAACTAAACAGATGTTTGGCCTAAGTAGCAAAGACCCTAAATTCCATAAGAAATCATAATTTTGTCTTTTTGGGGCTGAATAGTAGTTTTTCCTCAAACCATGGTCCCTAAAGGGAGGAGTGAGGTCAAATCCACCTACTATTAGCCTTTTTAGTATTCTTTTATCTCTCTAGAGCTACTGGTAAAGCTATGCACAAATGGAAGCAAACTAATTAACTTCACCACTATTTGCAATGAAACAATGCTAAAATCAATTCAACAATTAATCTATGAAATAGCTTAAGCATACAAGTACAAGAAGAGGAGCCTTTGCTGCTAGGGTTGGGCCCTAACCCAAGAGCTTCATCCCTCTAAGTCAACTCAGTGTTGGATCAAGGAAAATCTCATTCTCATTATCATATCAAAAATTACATAACAGTGTTTTTCCACACATCTTTAACTCAAAAATGCTTAGAGCTCTTACATAAAAAATTAGAATCCTAATGAGGCTCTAGGCCTTCTTATTTATACAACTAAAGTATTCAACAACTTCCTTAACTCTAGGGAGGCTTGGCTCCCAAACTCAAGATGAACTGGTTCTTAATTGTCACTGGCTCGGCTGCCCATGATCTCCATGACTCGGCTGCTTGCAACTCTGAGCTAGTGTGATTTGATTGAGAAATATTCGAATGAGTGAGGATTTAATGAGGAGGATCTATCTCCTATAATCTCTCCTCCTTCTCTCATTCAAGTTCCTGCTCTTAATTAGCCAAAATTTCCATGATTTTCTCCCAAAAACCTGCAATCGATGCACATTAGACCACAAGACATAACATCTTACTTTTACTCATCTCATTAAGAAAAATATAATTAAAACATGTAAGGAATTATGAGAAGAGCTGATTTTAGTAAGCTTGGAAGTCTATTAAGGTCCATATAGTTACCCAATGATGAGGTTCATCATCACCCCCCTATTGAAAGTGTTGTTCATCCTCTGAGCAACTTAATCTATATCCATGTCCTTCATTGCTCTAGTGGCCTCCCTGACATCCCATGCTTTTGCTGTAGTTTATTCCTCCAATGAATAAAATCCTGCCTTCCTCTCTATCTCTTCCCACTACTTTCTTTCTTCTTCTTCTCTCATCCCTCCTAACCTTCCTAAAAGTAGTGGTGGACTGAGTCTCAAGCCAATCCAATTGACTTTGAGTCTTTGTAGAGCCTGCTTATACATAGGTGTTCTATTTAGTGCCTCTCTCATTCTCTTAGGAGAATGGTATTCTCTAATTTTCAAGTCGTGAGGCAAGGTGTTCCACCTCCTTTGGCAAGCTTGCATGCTTTCATCTCCTAGTAATCTCAACATGTCTTCAAAGTGTGCGACTGCTTGTTCTTGTGCAGCAAGGTACCTAGGTGCAAGTTTAGGATCGTTTGCAATGAGGTTGCGGGTGATGATGACAACCATTGGATTAGATTGTTCAGCCCTGACCATGGGGAGTTTTGTCTCTTCTCTTGTCATTACCTTTTTCATCTCTGTAGCTCTTGCCTCCTCATGATTCATCCATGATGCTAAGGCCATCAATTGCAAGTCTCCTAGTTTTGAATTTGGGTCCCACACATTTAAATCTGTCAAGGCCACGTTGTGTAGGTAAAACTTAGTGATTTTTTCTCTATCTTCCAAGGTGCTTTGATCATAGATATCATTGAATTGTCTATAGTCCTTGAAGGGCATAGTGTCTCTTTGTGCTAAAGTCTTGATTTGGAATTGTAGCCATTGTTCCTTGAGATACAAGGCATAAGACTTTGCTGGCATCCTACACTGGATTGCCTCTAAGGGTAAACTGGCCATAGTTGCCAACTGGCTTTCCCTTTGTTGTAGTTGTCCTCTTAGCTATGCAGTCTTTGCTTCTAACCGAGATTTCATCATTGCCTCTTTGTCCCTTATGCTGCTTATCTCTCTGCCCATCTCTTTCAACTTTTCCTCCATGTGGCCTACATCCTCCACTCCTTTTGACTTGGCAATTTGCATCCACCTGTGGGTCCTTGCCCTCTCTCTTTCAAGTTCAAAGAATAAGAGAATGGAAAAATTTTGTAGGATTACCCTACCTCCTTCAATGAATCTGTAGTAGGAGCTAAGGTTGGGCTGTGGACTAGGTTCCCTCAATTCTTGGTCTTCTTCCTTTGTTTCTTGTGGAGCGATAACTTCTTGATCCCTTTTTTGCACATCTTGTAGGTTTGACAGGGTTTCCTATAGGATGGTATCTACTTCCTTTAGGTTTTCTAGTGTCTCCTGTAGGAGACCTTTTCCCTTTGATGAGGCTAACCTTGTGACAGGCCTCCTAACATAAGTGATGGGAGATTTGGGAGAGGCTTGTCCTAATGATCCTTCTCCTTGATTTCTCTCTAGAGGAGCTGCCTTTTCTTGCTGCCTTGGCGAGTCTTCAATGAAAATAGGATTTTTGGTTGGGGTTTGAGGTCTTCCCTACCTAATCCTCGTGCTCTTCCTTGTTCTGAAGTACAGTGGGGTTTGTCTTTACCTCTTCCCTTTTGACTTGATAGGTGTACTTAATGCAATAAGAGCAGCTGCTGCCTCTTTCTCTGTGGGTTCGGGAGATACCTTTGGTGATTCTTCCCTTTCTCTGCCTTGAACTGTAGATCTTTGTTCTTCCTTCTGTTCTGTTTCCTCTTTTCCATTCTCCTTCTTATCCTTGTCTTTCTCTTTCTCTTCTTCCTCTAGTTCTTCACTCTGCTCATCTGTCTCTTCTTTTGTTTATTTTTCTTTTTCTTCTTCATTTTCCGCCTCCTTTTCTTCCTCCGTTTCCTCTTCATTTTCTCCTTTTTTTTCTTCATCCCTCTCACTAGCAGTGGTTCTTTTTTCATATTCCAGAACTTGAATTGCTCCCTCTGCCTACATGTCTCTGAATGTTGTCCATGTGATAGGGAGTCTTAGGTTTTGTAGAGCATCTTCTAGAATAAGTTTTATCAACCCATGATGGGATAGTTGTTGAGGTTTTCCCTCATGCACTTTGATGCTCATATCTATCAGTTATTGAAGAAGAAAGTTGGGGTATAATTAATCTGTTTTGAGGAGGTGTGTCTGCTCCAAAATTCAGTTCTTGTAGGAGTCTGAAGTGGTATCCATACACCACATTGTATCTCCCTTCACATGATATGTATTTAATGAGGTGATAACTAACTTCATTCTAAGGGTATGGAATTCTTCCTCTTCTGACCCCATTTTTGTCTTCCATTGGCTCCTCCCCTTCTAAAAATAATTTCTTCTTTGCAAGGGTGATGTTACCCTTATCTTATTTTCTTCGAGGTAACCCTAAAGGGAGTGCAGTGATTCTGCTTATAACTTCAGGGGTGATTTCTACCGATATGCCTTTCACCACAACAGTGGCATGGGTCCTAGTGAGGGGTATAAGTGAGAGAGCAAATTCTCTGGCCACCTCATCATTGTATCCTCTCATCGTCTCAAAGAACCCCATCCATTGGTGCATTGTGAAAATTTCTACTACAGGAGGATGTTGGTGAATTCTCACTGTGTTAGTGGATTCTCTCTTGTTAAAATCCCCTGTCACCTTTCCCTGGTAATTGTGGAGACTTGAACGAATAAAAATCAAGAATTTTGGTGGGTAAGAGAGGATGGAGTATTAACTCTGTAATACAATTATCCTATATTGCAATTTCCTTTATCAAATGATGATTTTTCTTCTTTTTAATAGGAAAACATGGAAGGTATAGCTCCTACCTCACTGGTTATGTTCTGTTAAGGACAACCTTTTATTTCTTCTCCCTTAGTGCCCATTGATAATCCTGTAGATTGATTGCTCTATATCCTGTAGGATAGTGTAGGTCTCCTGCGCTGCAAAATGCTAACTGTCTCCTGTAGGTGCTGCTTCAAGAAGGCCGAGAGCAACCTCTTTTTGATGAATTATCGAGATTTCTAATGCTCTCTTTGCATGGAAATCAATGTTTTATTTCCTTATATGGCTGATCATGTGGGATGGTGTGTTGGTTGTCTAAGTATGAGCACCTCCTTTTGGATCGTTGGTCCCACTATCAGTCCATCATTCCACTTTACCTCGTAACCATCTCCCACTTTGTTCCTTCGTAACTTAACTATTTTTGACCTTATCTCCTTTTTCTTCTGATTTGACTATTGCCACATGTGGAGTGGTCTAACTGTTTCCTCCTCGTCGACTGGCCGAAGGTGGCCAAGTTAACTGGCCACCTTTACTTATAAAACCAACTCTTATAATCCTACATTTTTTATAATATCGTGCTAATGAGAGACCATGAGTAAGATGACATACTTGTGGGTAAGATACTTTGATGATGATGCATGCTAGAGAATGATTTCCTCTACTGTGTATTTGCTGCATATCCTTCTTTGTATTGGCCTCTTTTGATGTGCAGGTGCTGGAGAGTGATGTGGTGATCTTGTTGTTGTCGCTGAGCTCTGGAGGAGCTTCCTCAACCTTGGAATCTTTGTGCTGAAGATGGATGCAACCCTGAAAATTTTCCTTTGTGGGATAGGTTGCTACAGGATTTCCTAGAGGAAACCTATAGGATGTCCTCTAGCTGCCTCTCCCCTAAACTTTCATACTTTTTTCTTTTTCACTTCTGGAGCATGAGGATTATTGACATGAGTAGAGAAGGCTTCTAGTGAATGGTAAGTGAGAGGTATAGCCTTCAGGTATTGTTCCTCTATCCTCTGTTCTCACCTTCTTCTATTTGTTTTTTTCGTTTTGAAAATTGTAGATTTTTTAATTGACTTATTGGATGGATGCAGGGGTATCATGGTGTTGAAAGGCATGGGGATGATGAGGTCAAGTGAATGTTTTATTTTTTGACACGGGCTTGCCATCCCCTTTTCTCTACGATCACTTTTCTTGAGGATCACTTTTCTTTGGATTTAAAAGCCACTGTAATTCCTACAGGAAACTCCTATAGGTTTTCAGGGAATCCTGTAGAAAACACAAAGCCTGTGTGAACTAAGTTGGAGGAGTCCATAGATGGAAGGATGGATGAAATAATGAATAATATGACATGGAGGGATTAAAATATGGATTTTGTAGGTCCTTTTGTTCCTCTTAAGATGCGTTGATCCTCCTCTTGCTGACCTGCAAGCAACATTTCCAAAAAAATGTCTTTTCTCTCTTTCTTTTTTCTCTTTTTTGACAACAACTAGTCTGCCTCCAAGGAGGTTTGCATCCTAGCTGCCTACCCTGGGTGCCTCAAAACAAGTTTTCACCCTCAGGTCTTTTTATTTATTTTTCAAAACCATTGGCCCACCCTAAGAGGTTTTCAACCCAACAGTGGGACTCAGGTGCCTCATGGAGGTTTTCACTTGAGTCTCTTTATTTTTTCTTCTTTTTTTTTCTCTTTTTTTTCAAGGACTTGATGGGGTGGAAGCTGAGACTTTCTCCACCACCATCACTGTCTTGTTGCTGCCATTGATGAATTCTTGCTTTGAGAAGGGATTCTTGTAGAACTTCAATATGTACCCATTGACAAGTAAAGGTATAGCCTTTGCATCAATGGTTCTTACCTGTATTGAATCATTATCATGACATTTTTCTATGACATAAGGCCCTAACCATCTAGACCTTAACTTGCCTTTAAAATCCTTGTATCTGGAATCATACAACAAAGCCTAATCACCTTCTTGAAACTGTTTGTCCTTTATGTTCTTGTCATGCCAAATCTTCCTTTGAACTTGAGTCACCTCTGTGTGCAGGAGGGCCTGCATCCTAAATTCATCTAACCCATTCAGCTGGAGAAATCTTTCTTGTTGTGCCCTGGTGAGATCTAGATCTAGTTGTGCTACCATTCTTAAGGTGTCGTATTCAAATTCAATGGACAACAGGGCCTTCTTCCCATAGAACATCTCATAAGGAGTGAATCTAGTGGTGGTCTTCCAGGTGGTATGTAGGCCCAAGTGGCCTCAACTGATCTATCTGCCCAATCCTTTCTACTCTTGCTAATCACTTTGGTCAGAATGCCTTCCAGCACTCTGTTGGTTACCTCCACTTGCCCAGTAGCTTGTGGGTGGTAAGCAGTGGAGGTTCTATGCTTGATCTTGTGTTGGCTTAACAAGTTTTCAATCATGTGAGATGTAAGTTGATTGCCTTGATCAGTGACCAGTTCTCTAGGGTACCCAAACTTATAAAATACATTTTCCCTTAAGAATTCAGCCACTTTCTCTTCTATTGCTGCTTTGATGGCCTTGGCTTCAACCCACTTGGTTAAATAGTTAGTGCACACAATGATGTACTTCTTTTGCCTAGATGTAGGGTCGATGGGTCCAATTAAATCCATGCCCCACTTGTCAAATGGTTCGAAAGTCACTTGAGGTTGTAGAGGCATTTAATCCCTTGGGTAGGTTTCCCCATCCTTTGGCACTAATCACACTGACTAGTATACCTCCTCACATCTTGGTGAAAAGTGGGCCAATAATAACCAACTTGTAGTACCTTGAATGTTGTTCTTTTGGTTGCAAAGTGACCTCCACAAGGCCCATCATGACATGTCATAAGGATGTCAAAGACTTCCTCCTCCCTGACACATCTTCTCAGAATTTGATCTAGGCCTAGTTTGAAGAGGTTTCCCCCAATCCAAGTGAATGGGGCGCTCTTCCTTACAGTCTTGCTCTTTTCCTTGGAGGACAAATTTGGTGGAAATTGTGCAGACACCAAGTAATTTGCTATGTGAGCAAACCATGGAGAGAGAACTGAAATGGCGGATAAGTTTTCATCTGGTGTCTAATCATCAACCATTCCTTCCTCCCCTACAGGCAAAGTCAATCTGGATAAAAAAATATGCAACAGCATTCTCCTTGCCAAGGTTATCATACTAGTTAAATCAAACTGTTGCAATAAAAGTAACCATCTAATAATCCAAGCATTTACATCAGGTTTATTCATCAAGATTTAATTGTAGCATGGTCAGTATGTACAAATGCTTGGTAACCTCTAATGTAATGCCTAAATTTGTTCAATGAATGCACAATAGCTGAGAGCTCCTTTTCAGTCACTATGTAGTTTAGTTTGGCTTTTGACAGATTCTTACTGATGAAGTAAATGGCATAAGGTAGCTTGTCATCTATCTGGCCTAGGGCTGCTCCTATGGCTTTGTGAGAGGCATCAACATGTATATGGAAAGGAAGAGCTCAATTTGAGCCTCGGAGAATAGGTGCAGTAGTCAACTTGTCCTTTAGAGTGTCCAAGGTTGTTGGCTTAGTGGGTCCTGATCCAGGTTCAGAGTTAAGTTTGCCAAACAAATCCCTAAATTACTAGCCCTTTCAACATCAACCCGCGGAGCGCGGACTGAAGTCTCACCCGAAGCAGTATGGGGGGATGCTGGATACAAGTTTCAGCACCTAGAGATGAGCGTGATGTCATTTTATGCCCTAACTTTGCCTTCACGCCGATTGATAAGCCCTTAAGGCTTATCGATATATCTTCCTTGTATCAACCTCTAGACCTTCGCGAAGGTCTATGACTGTCTTTCGTGGACCCTAAACAGGTGAATCAACCACTTACGCACCTCTTTAATTACCCTTAGTTCCGTATTTACCCAGATCGGCTTAAGTATATGATAAATTTAACATGCATTAAGATATTCATTGCGTAAATAGATATTATTACTTGCGTTCTTATAACAACGTAAAACATGCAGAATTGTGCATCAATATAGTATTAAGTCATAACCCCATTATTCATCATAACATAAATGCATTCATTCATAACAGAAGTAAATGGACAAAACACAGATATTTCCAAAATAATCTCTTTATTGATACTTCAGTTCTGCTTACAAACTCAAGACTACCCTACTCACTCAGCTGCAGGGGTCCATGCACTCAGTTGTAGACTCTACTCTAGGCCTCTATGCACACAGTTGCAAAGCCTCTCTTCTACTATAAGACTCTTTTCTCTTCACTTCTTAATGACCCATTACATTCATCTTCATCAATATCATCAACTATGAACTCCCTTAAACTCTCTAAGACTCTCCTTTTTATACAATCCCATGATCCGTGAACCATGGATAGGTCTATACAAGCTAACACAACTTACATAAAAGAAGGGTAAAACCCTTTATGGCGCTTAACTATCTACGCGCTCCGCGATGACAACATGCAGAGACTTTACACTTTACATAACAAAATTTGGGCATTTTGCCCCAAAACTGACCCTAGGGGACCCTGTCTGAACAAGTCCCTAATACAAATTGTTGTGTGTGGAGCATGATTGTTCAGAGGTCTTTGTTTCAGCCGGATGTATACCCCAGGAAGTTTGTACACCCCTCCACGCGGGGGGGACTTGTCGGCTAGGGGGTCCGGGGGCAGCGCCCCCGAAGCTAAAAACAGATGTAAATTTGCCTTGTAAAAGTATAGTAATTTCTAGTCAA